>JAZHYW010025514.1:0-133892 GCA_037355805.1 Ixodes ricinus | reverse complement strand
AAACGCGATGCGTAAACGACGGGCGGCATCGGGCGACCAGTGACTTCTCCATGCCATGTCATAGTGTCCCACGGCCACCTCCGATTCCTGAAATACAATTGATGGCTCTTCTACCGTAACGTTTGCGGTGCGCCACCTAAACGTATTTTCTGACGAAAAACAAATTTCGTTGCGGTGATGGCGAGTTTGAACTCGTAAAAGGGGGTGGAACTAGGAGTCATTCAATAATTGATTAGAAGTCTAAGATTTTCTTTACGGAACACTGGAATATTTTTGCCTGAAACACTCATACGGTATTTGGACCGCTACGCAATAAGCATCATGGTCATAGAATTCGGCATGCTCGAAGCAGCTTTAAAAAAATAGCAGGAATATGGCGAAATTTCGCATATTTTTTAGTTTTGTTACAAACTATGGCTTTGCTGCGTGCGACTGTAAATACTCTTATTGACGGCCACTGTAGCTATACTGTACACAAAAAAGGTTTCAGGTCGTAGAACTAAATATCTGGCAGGAAAAAAAAACGAAATTTGTGCAAACTTTCGTTTTGCCGTTTAAACGGCCGTCAATTCTGCCTTGCGGTGGCCCAAAGAAAAATAGGTAACATGGTGACTTCTAGAAAAGAGTTTATTTCCTTTTGTTCTTTGAAAGCTTAACCAAAGTAATTTTGTTGTAAGGGAGGAAAACATTTTGAAGTTGAGCTTTCGCGCCGCGACCTGGCGTCGTTCCTTGCGTCTCTTCCCTGCACAGCACGCCACTGTCGAGCCCGGCAAAGCGTGCGACGGTGTCACGGTGTGCGCACGCAGGTAGAAAAGGACCTCGAGTTGTCGTGTACATCTTGGTGGGAAGAGGTTTTTTTCTACTCTTGTCGCTTTATGGCTTTTCCTATTTTGACCGTTTTGCGCGGCTGTGTCCTCCTGTGGACTTCCACTGTCTTGATATCAGCAAATGCTTAGCGCTGCCAGGTAAGAGCATCCGCTAGTAAGCTAGCTGTTTCTTGCGTACACATCGCAATCACTCTCTCTTCTCGACGTCAGGACAGATGTAGACAGCAACGCAAAAGCCAGCCCCTTGAACGGGCAATCTTATACGACGAGGCGATGTGCGTTTAACGAATGCGCGCCGTTGGAGGCTCACGCCTCGTTGGTACCAGTGTTGTACACGTTCCTCAAAAAAAGGAACGAAAGCTCGTTCCTCGTTCCTTATGATTTTTGGAACGCGTTCCCGTTACAAGTTCCATATGTGAAAAAGGAACTCGTTCCCGTTACAGTTTAAAAAATGGAACGTATCGTTACATATACGTTACATTTGTATTTTGCTAATTACTATATTTAGTTAAATCAAGCAGAGTTTTTGTTTTAATCTATCCTATTAGTAGTCAACATACGAGTTTGTATGTCGTCATGGAAGGGCAACAGGAGAAGAAAACAAGCGGAAGCAGGGTTTCATTTGTTGATATATTCAAGTTAAAAATCTCAGCTTTTAACCATATACATGTTTGTAGTGGACGATTCAGACGAGCCGAATGTACTTTTACCCAACATTGTACGAGCGTTTTACAACAACCTCACACGTTTCAATTGAACAAAGTCCCTTGTTCGAACTTAACAACAGTTGCTTCTCGATGTTGCTGTCCGCAAGACGAGCAAGTGGAGGAGAGGGTAGGGCTTTTGGAAGGTCAGTCTTAAAAACTACAAATACTTCTTTGTAAGGTTGGCTTTGTTGTTCTTTTTGAAGGTGGAAGACAAGAAAAGAAATAAAGTTTTTTTTTATATCTTTTAAGTGACCAATGTTCGGGATACAAGGGTGCGTTCGATGTCTGGCAATCTGTGATATCGTTGTATACTGTAGGTCTCGTTATGGAAGTTCACAAGTGGCTGTAGTCGGCCTTAGATTTCTGGGTGTATGAGGATTCATGGAACCAAAGAAAGTAGCTGAGTTTGAAACAACCCTCTTTCTTTGTCTTTTCCTACGACTAAAAGCCTTGCTTTTTGTACCGCAGTTTCGGGCACTCAAAAAAGAATCAATGTCCACCAGCTCTCCTGCACCCGAAACTGTTAGCAAGCGAGGACCACACAAAATAATCCATAAGATTAGTAGCCAAAAAGGTAACGAGATCCTGCACTTTGTACTTTCAAAATTTCCCTGTTCAAAATAAAATAAAAATTACCCCACTGGACGAAAAAAGGAACGCCGTTACTCTTTCCGTTCCAGTAAAAATGTAACGCGTTCCCGTTCCAGTTCCAGCGATGCAAAATGGAACGGCGGCGTTCCTTCGTTCCTCCTAAAAGGAACGCGTTCCAGGAACGCCGTTCCTTGGAACGCCGTTCCGTACAACACTGGTTGGTAGTAGTAGTAGTAGTACAACACTTATTTGTCAATAGATGGGATCAGGAAGAGGGAGTGTTTTAAATCGAATTTGAAACGGCAAATTCTTGCGTCGCTGAATAGTTCCGCTTTTCACCGCAGTATGCGTGACAGGTAGATTTCGCGGCGATATTATCGCGTTTCCCATTTAGGGGAAGTCCACGTCAACTGATGCCACCCGTATTAGGCATCGCGTTTCGAGCCCGCCCTCGGGAGCAAAGGGCACAACGGGCCTGCTATTGCTACGCGCTGGCGGCACCTACGATTATTACATGATACCTGCCGTTTCTTCCCTTGCAGCCGGAAAGACGGACAAGGGGAAGCGGCAGAAAACTCCGTTCTTTCTTTGGACCTAATCGTGTCAGCTATCGTCGCAGGTGGCGTGCTGCGCGGCGAAGAGCCGTTAAGAAGCGACGTGGGTTGTGGTGCGAGAGCTCAACTTCAAAAATTGTTTTCTCGCTTTAAACAAAAATTACTTTGATTAACATTTCAGAATGAGAAGAATATCAATTGCTCTTCCAAACGAACCATATTTTGTATTTTTACTTGGACCACCTCAGGGTGAAATAAGCGGCTGTTTATGCGTCAAAACGCACTTTTCTGCAACTTCAGGATTTTTGTTTACGGCTAGATATTTAATTGAGCGGTTTTAAACATTTTTTATAGATTATATACCTGCAGGGCAGCCGGTAAATAGTTATATCAAGTCCCGGGAGCAGTTAGATATTTTTAATTAAATAACAAAAATGTTGAAATTTTCAGATTTGTGTAGTGTCTTAAGAAATATTTAAATTAAACAAAACTTCACAAGCCCAACCACATTGTGAGTCAAAAGCCGCACAAATTTAAGAAAAAATATTGCTTCGTTTTTCACTAAAAAGCTGATTTTTCATTAATTATTGAGTGATGCCTAGTCTCACGCTGTTTTTAAAAGTTCAAACCGCGCTCACGTCATCAAAACATTTTTTTCGCCAAAAATGTTTCAGGACATGGCTAAAAACATTGGGCAAAAGGCCATGAATTTTTTTTTAGAAATCGGAAGGGGTCGAGCGCAACGTCTGGGACGTTCGACATGGAATGACCCTATTTGGACCAGTTTAAGGGAAGCCTCAAGGAGAACCTGTTGCCATTCCGATCGGTCATGTTGGTCGAGGTTTGTGCAGGCGGGAGGAAGGGAAAGCGACATGCCCATCGGGGTGATGCCTGTGTTAAGGTACACTAGCAAGGTTGATTTATGAAGTTCGTGCCTAATACGTTTATCTGAGAGCTTTCGTACTTTAAGAAAAGTGGTACTGTAGTTTGGAGCCGAGGAACTGGACTCACCGAACTGTCGTCAATCTTCTTTCGGGCGCGGGGAGCTCTCCGCGGCGGGCTTCCGCAGGTTGTAGCGCTGTCTTGTGGTGCTTCTCGGCTGCTGCGGGTGTCGCTTGGGTGCCGCACTCTCGACAGGTGTCGGGTACTCATCGACGTAGTCGACGCTCTCGCTGGCTGCCGGGCACGGTGTTCCCGGGATCCTCACAGGGGCAGCTGGGCTCTCTGGACTGGCGTTGTGGGACCTGGGACTCTCGGGGTGCCTGGCTTCCACTGATGGGGCTATCCTGGTGGAGTTGGCGGCGGCGGGGATCTCTGATGACCACCCTGGCGACGTCGCACTTGTTCCGCGTTGCAGAATAGACTTCAGGTTTGCCGCGAGGAGGGCGACTCCCGTGAAGCTTGGGTGCAGCCCGTCAGCCGCCAGGACTCGAAGAGGCGGCAGCGACGTGAAGTCGTGGTCGAGGAAGGTCACCTTGCCTGGTTTCCTGCAGTAGTCCTTGACCGTGTTGTTGAATTTCCGGGCTTCGGTGTTGAACCAGTGGACGAAGCGGTGGTTCGACTGATCCAGGCGGCGATTGGTGTGCCGAGGCAACACAAGGGACACAACAAGCCTCTGGAGCTCCGGGCGTGCTCGCAGCGTGTTGTTGACCAGGCGACAGCACCGTCGTAGTGTCTCGTCGGTGCCGTATCGTTCCAGTTCGGTCGTCCCTACGTGAAAGACGAGCGTCGTGACAGAACGTGGAAGGTTGGCGAGCTCCTTCTCGATGTCGAACGTGGATGCACCACGGATGGTGATGAAGGCGGGTGCGGCTCTATCGTAGGGGTCGAAGTGCTGATGGAGATACCGGGTCTGCGAGTTCCCGATGACAGCGGAGGTCGGCAGGTGCTTGGGGTACATCCGCGTTAGCTGCTCCATCTTGGGTGCGCCGGGGGCCGGTCTGGATACAACGGGCATGGTGGCGGGGGGCCGAAGGCGTGGGTATAACTGAGAAGAGAAGCAAAACCCTTGATGAAAACAGCAACAACGGACGATTTATTCTTCGACGTTTCGGCCGGAGTCCGGCCTTCGATAAAAAGAAACTCCATGACCTCGAAACAATCAAGCTACGTAAGCTACAGCGCGATAAGGTTCCTAACCCTGTTTTACCTCAGCTTACGACATCATTTAACTATAGCGAACATACTCAAATGGCCGTTAGCATAACAGACGATAGGTCAAGCACTAGTACCCTTTGTGGCACTACAATTGTTAATCTATCTGGAGTGACTATATCAACAGAAGAGGAAAAACTCCTTTCGAGAGGATTGAACTTCTGTCCCGCCACAGGTTTTGTAGACGAATTTCAATTACTACGCAACCTTGACAACTTTGCGCGAAATTTAAGAATGCGGGAATACTTTCTGGACAGAACTTCTAGCTCCAACACCTCTCAGCAACGTCCAACGAGCGACTGGACGCCGAAGGCTAACCGTAACGATTGTCTTAACTTGTACATAGCCGCTGTGCAAAAAGACATTATGTGGGAATATCGCAGGCAGGCGGGAAAACGGGATAATCTCACTAAATCCGAAAGGGCTAGCTTAAAAAGCCTGAGCAATAGGACAGACATAACGATAAAACCAGCCGATAAAGGAGGAGCGATTGTGATTCTTAGCACTTCTGAATACATCCGAGAAGGAAACCGCCAACTAAATGACTCGAAGTTTTATGAACCTCTCGCAGGTTACCCCACGTGTGCACCACACTAAGATTGTGACCTCGGTCCTTAAGGATCTCCTAGACGAGGGCAGAATAACCGCTTACGAACATAAATTGATGAAACCGGTACAGCCTTCCCTGGGCCGCTTCTACATGCTCCCTAAGATTCACAAACCTGGTAACCCAGGGCGCCCAATCATATCCGGAATAAGTACAGTACCCGTATCAGGATATGTAGACAGTTTAATTAAACATATACCTACAAGTCTCGATTCGTACATTAAAGACACAACTCACTTCTTAAGGGAAATATCAAATTTATGCATTCCAAAAGATTCATATCTGGTTACACTTGATGTGTCATCGCTGTATACGAATATTCCACATGATGATGGGATAAGTTCGTTAATTGTCATGTACGTACCCCACAAACAACCGGACACCCCAGATGGACACGTCGTCGCTACTCTAGCGAGGCTTGTCTTAGAACTCAACACGTTCGAATTTAACAATATATACTTTAGGCAGGTTCAGCGGAACCGCGGTGGCACCAAAATGGCCCCGAACTATGCCAACGTATTCATGGGGAAATTTGAGTCTCAGTTCCTTTCTGAATCTCCCTTAAAGCCGCTAATATACAAAAGGTTTATAGATGATATATGGGCGGTTTCATTTGGATTCAGGCAACGAGTGGCAGTCGTATTTTTTATTTTGCTTCAAACTTTTATATTTTGTGGAGCATGTTCCTAGAAGAACAATCCTTTTTATTTTCATGTCCTGACATGATTAGTTCCTGAGAAAAAAAATCTCAAAGAAGCGGGAAAGAACTACGAGGTTTTGACGATTGTCGTGTGTGGCGTTTTTGAATCACTCTCGATCTCAAAGTATTGAAAAGGGAACGTCTATATTTTTTTAGTGTGATATATAGGCATGTAGGTAAGCCGACATTATAACTGCTATTTATTATTCGTCGCTCCAATTTTTGTAAAAATCCCCAAACATGCCTCCGCGAACAACTGTGACCTAAAATGGGGATTTTATTTTGAGTCGACTATGTTTAGTATCGCTTTTAAAATATTACCACGTGTAAAATCATTCATCGCCTTCCAAATTAAGCAAATTTCGTGTTTTTATCATGTACGAGTACTGAGAAATAAATTATGAAACAGAGAGGGTTTTCACTTTTTGTTCAACTTCAGCACGCTGTCTAAAAAAAACCCCATTTTTAATTTTTTTCTTTTTCTGGCGTTGCGTTCTCTTCACACCCTTCTTTTAGCCAGGATACATTTCGTTAATAGTATTTGCCTTGGTTTTGAGTTTCAAGCCTCTAAAAATGCTAAAAAAAGAGCAAATGCCGATGGTGGGATTTAACGATTTTCGTGTGTGGCGTTTTTGAACCACTCTCAATGTCAAAGTATTCAAAAGAGAGTTTCGAAATTTTTTCATTGTGATATATATGCAAGTCAGTAAAACGGCATTTCATCTACTATTTATTATTCGTCGGTCCAATCTTTGTAAAAATCCCCAAACATGCCTCCGCGAACAACTGTGACCTAAACTGCGGATTTTTTTGTTAGTCGACTATGTTTAGTTTTGTTTTTAAAATAATACCACGTGTAGAACCTTTCATTGCCTTTAATAATATGTAATATTTGTGTCTTAATCACGTACGAGTACTAAGAAATAAATTATTAAACAGAGAAGGTTTTCACTTTTCGTTCAATTTCAGCACACTGTATAAAAAAACATTTTTAATATTTTTCTTTTGTTTTTGCTTTGTGTTTTTTACACCCTTATTTTATCCAGAATACATTCCGTTAGAGGTATACGCACTGGTTTTGAGTTTTTAAGCCTTTAAATATGCTGAAAAATAATTTGGTTCTGTTTCAACATGAATTTAGCATTAAAAATATAAAATTTCGCATTTAAAAATCTAGGTTTCCAATAGAGAGCGTATTTTACTCTAATGTTTCAAAATATTATACTTTGATATTTCTAACGTAGTATAGATTATGTAGCGCATAGGGTTTAGGCTTGAGGCCCCTCCAATCTAGGCACCGGCAGAAATTGTCTGAAAACCCGCTCCCGGCAGTTGCGATTTCATAGTGTTTAGACGTTTGGAATTGCAAACTTGATATTATACGCCTAACGACATTCATGTTTTTGATATGAGTATTTATTCAACGTCCCTCAGATTATTATAATAAAGAATAAAATATACAGCTATAACCCATTAACCCACCATCAGCATTTGCTCTTTTTTAGCACATTTAGAGGCTTAAAACTCAAAACTAGTCCATATAACTCTAACAGAATGTATTCTGGCTAAAAGAAAAGTGTAAAAAACAAAACGCGAAAAAAATATAAAAATATTTTTTTTACTTTTTTTTACAGTGTGCTGAAATGAAACGAAAAGTGAAAACCTCCTCTGTTTCATAATTTATTTCTCAGTACTCGTACGTGATTAAGACACAAATATTACATATTATTAAAGGCAATGAAAGGTTCTACACGTGGTATTATTTTAAAAACAAAACTAAACATAGTCGACTAACAAAAAAATCCGCAGTTTAGGTCACAGTTGTTCGCGGAGGCATGTTTGGGGATTTTTACAAAGATTGGACCGACGAATAATAAATAGTAGATGAAATGCCGTTTTACTGACTTGCATATATATCACAATGAAAAAATTTCGAAACTCTCTTTTGAATACTTTGACATTGAGAGTGGTTCAAAAACGCCACACACGAAAATCGTTAAATCCCACCATCGGCATTTGCTCTTTTTTTAGCATTTTTAGAGGCTTGAAACTCAAAACCAAGGCAAATACTATTAACGAAATGTATCCTGGCTAAAAGAAGGGTGTGAAGAGAACGCAACGCCAGAAAAAGAAAAAAATTAAAAATGGGGTTTTTTTTAGACAGCGTGCTGAAGTTGAACAAAAAGTGAAAACCCTCTCTGTTTCATAATTTATTTCTCAGTACTCGTACATGATAAAAACACGAAATTTGCTTAATTTGGAAGGCGATGGATGATTTTACACGTGGTAATATTTTAAAAGCGATACTAAACATAGTCGACTCAAAATAAAATCCCCATTTTAGGTCACAGTTGTTCGCGGAGGCATGTTTGGGGATTTTTACAAAAATTGGAGCGACGAATAATAAATAGCAGTTATAATGTCGGCTTACCTACATGCCTATATATCACACTAAAAAAATATAGACGTTCTCTTTTCAATACTTTAAGATCGAGAGTGATTTAAATACGCCACACGCGACAATCGTCAAAACCTCGTAGTTCTTTCCCGCTTCTTTGAGATTTTTTTTCTCAGGAACGAATCATCTCAGGACATGAAAATAAAAAGGATTGTTCTTCTAAGAACATGCTCCACCAAATATAAAAATTTGAAGCAAAATAAAAAATACGACTGCCACTCGTTGCCTGAATCCAAATGAAACCGCCCATATTTATTGTCTGGTCGCACACTGAGGAGCCGGTGGACTTCATAGGTCGATACAACGCTGCTCATCCGAGCATCCGCTTTACACATTCGTACTCTCAAACCGAAATAAACTTCTTAGACGTCAATGTTAAAATAGAGGAAGGTAAACTCGCCACGAGCCTATACCGTAAGCCAACAGACCGACAGCAATACCTGTATTATCAAAGCGACCACCCACACCATTGCAAGAAAAGCATTCCCTATAGCCAAGCTCATCGTTTCAAACGGTAACCGGACAAAAGTTCACCGGACACAAGCTCACCGGACAGAAGCTCACCGGACAAAAGCTCACCGGACAAAAGCTCACCCGTTTTTTGACAGACCCGGACAAAAGCTCACCCGTTTTTTGACAGACCCGGGCAAAAGCTCACCTCGATTTGTTTTTTGCTACCCGGGCGAAGCACGGGCTTGAATAAAGTGCGAACGCGATGGTCATTGGACCATTTTTAGGAGAACTTGTACCCCATCCACCAATGAGTTGCGAATTTTCAAAAATACTTTGAAAGAACGGGAGTTCAGCCTTTTAGAAAAGTACAAGACAGATGACCAATTTAGAAAACTGTCCGGGATTTTAGATAGAGCGTATACAAGTTATGACAAACTTCCGTTCGCGTTCCTTCCACCACAGCTTGTTCCACAAGAACTAACCACCGGGGAAATGTCTACCGGGACATCGGCTACCTGCTGGACTATTTTGATTGCACGTACGTCAACGGCCGCTTCCGTTATGCTTCTGTTCCATCTGCGGCGGCACCCAGAGCGAATTCTTCCCTTTGCCTGACCCTGCGCCGACGACGACCGGAGTTTCCCCCTGTACGGTGGAATATGTACGACGCCACTCTTCAAGATTAAGACCGGATGAACAACACCTGCGAAAAATGGAGTACCGGTTTCCAGAGGCTCGCCGGCCACGGCCATTCAAGCGTCTTGAGGCTGATTGAATGCCTACAGCAAAATCAGGCGCTTGCTGCCACAGCACTGACACAAGTCTCGAGAGGTGAGCCCAGAGTAAAGCGGGTGCGAAAAACCACTCTGCGCCTGTAGAGTCGTCTTAGAAATATTTGCGAGGGCTTGAATATACATCGAGATCTACCAAGACTGCTGGAGCTAGTAGGGGACTACATTCGCTTCTAACCAATCGATAAATAAACTTGTTTCTATTAAAATCAACAATTTTCAACAAATCAACAACTGTCAGTATTAATTTATCGTTACATTTTTGTGTCGCACGAATGCACCTAAGTTGTCCGTACTCGTGTTAAGACCAACATAAAATTTTCTCGTGGTGAGCTTTTGTCCGGGTCTGTGAGAAAAATGGGTGAGCTTTTGTCCGGGTCTGTGAAATAATGGGTGAGCTTTTGTCCGGTGAGCTTTCGTCCGGTGAGCTTCTGTCCGGTGAGCTTTTGTCCGGTGAGCTTTTGTCCGGGATTCGTTTCAAACGAATTTCTTCTAAAAGACAGATTTTGATGCGAGCAGCCAACATTTAAAGTCAGTGCTAGAGAAACAAAAGTATCCACCCCGTATAATCGACGATGCAATCAGAAAAGCCAAGCAGCTGAACCGAGCAGACCTCATCAGCCCGCGCCTCACGCAAAGCGACATACAACGCACAAATCTCTATCTAACTTATAGCATGAATCATCCTAATGTAAATAATATCTTAAGACGACATTATAACATTCTCGAACAAAGCGAGCGCCTTAAACGCGCGTTTCCATCCGTCCCTGGGGTAGTCCAAAGACGATCGCGTAACCTCAAAGACACGCTAGTAAACTCTCGGATAAATTCATTGCCGCCACCTAACGAATGTATGCCTTGCATGCACCGAGGATGTCTGTTCTGTAAACAGATGCAGCACACAAACACGGCCAGCAGCACGCACTCGCAGTTCTCGATAAAAATTAAAGGGCACTTAACATGTGCCTCGTCGAATGTCGTGTACTTATTCGAGTGTACCGTATGCAGAATGAAATACATAGGGCAGACTAGAACGGCATTTAGACTGCGCTTTATTAATCACAAATCTCACGCAATAAATCTTCCGACACTGCCTCTATCCAAACATCTCGTTCTCTCAAAACACTAATTTGATAAATTGTCAGTGACGCTCCTAGAATCTGGATTTAAATCAAATCGCGAACTTGAACAGCGTGAATCCTACCTAATTTACCGATTCAACACGATTAAACAAGGAATAAATGAAAGCCCCGGTACTCTGGCATCGATTAAAATGCTAGCCGACGAATAGTAACAGCGATCAGGGGACATTTTTTCAGGTCCCAGACCTTATTGTTAGCCGTGGTACTGTGTTTGTGGCCGGAACTGGACCATCAACTTTTCTCTTTTATTTCCAGGTTTTGATATTCATTTTCTTTCCTTTTATCTCTAGGTTTAACATTGTTCCCTTAGAGGTCTGACTCCTGCATGCCCCATAAAACAACAAAAGTAACCCTGTCGTTTTTTTTTTTGTTTTTTTTTTTGTGAGACAGCATTTTAGTTTGCGCGTGTGCCTTTCGTCTATTGTACGTTATCGTCCAGGTCACCCCTGCCCGCCCGGACACAAAGCCACCCTGCGTCCTCTCTCAAGAGCACGGTGTAGGAAGGAGAGGTGTGTGAACGACTCGAAGGCGTAGCGCAACGGCCGCGTCAAACAGTTGTTCACGTTCTCTCCTTTTCTACGAGAGGGCGCCACGGGTAGCGCGGGCCATACCGGTCGTACGCGCGACGTCCGTCTGGGTCGGAATGCGTGTCTTCGTTGCGCTTCCGTGTCTGGCGTAGTTTCTGCAGTCGCTGTCACATTTTTGTGTTTGTTCGGTGACGGTTTTGTCTTATTTCGTGTGGGTTTGTGCAATGCATCTGTGGCCACCGGTCAGCTAGACGATGGGAAGAAAGTGTTTCGCTCCCCGTTGTAAAACGGGGTACAAGTCGTGCACCGAAAAACTTTCGTTGTTTTGTGCGCCGAAAGATGAAGAGCGACTTAAAGTGTGGAGGAACGCTATACCACGAAAAGATCGAGTCCTCCAGTCTTCGGACTACCTGTGCGAACGGCACTTCGAGACACATTTTGTGAGTAAGACATGGGAGGCGATTTACAACGGCAATGTTTTGGTCAGCACGCCTCGGAAAGCGTCGTTGTCGAAAGACGCCGTGCCAACAAAGTTTCCGGATTGCCCGACTTACCTCTCCAAGGAAACAAAGCAACGAAAAAGGCCTGCTGAAAGGCACAACAGGAGCGCACCGGCGAAGAAGCCATGCACAGAAAACGCAAGTCCGGATCGACCGTGTCAGCTGGTCAGCGACCGATCTACAGTGATGGAGATCGCAGGTGGAAATGACGGTGCTGCAGCTACGTCTGACTTGCCCTCGGATGTGTCCGCCTTAGCACCCGTGCCAGCGCTGTCAACTTTCAACAAACTGTTCGAAAGTCCGGAGTGTGTTCTGCTTCCGTCCACAGCTTGGGGATGTCACCGATTGCAAGTTGATGACCTGTGCAATGTTGTGTTTAGTGAGTTGCGTCGTGTTCAGGATCCCCAATGCGCAGCGGACACAACCCACATGAGCCACATGGTGACAGTGAAGCTCATTGACATTGATCAGGACATGAGAGTGAATATCTTTCTGATGGGGAAGCGTGTCTCTTGTGAAGCTTTGGGTTTCACCTGTGAGGTTTCAACTATTAAGGATGTCGAAAGCCTACTTGGGAAGATGGAGAGGATCCACCTTTGCGGTGGTGGGCCAACAACAAAAATGTATCCCCAAGTACAACCAGAATGTGCTTTTGCTGATGCTTGCGGACGGTGGCGGCACAAAAAGTGCGTGCAGGTTCTTCCTGCCGCTGGTTCTTGCCAGAAGTGTGCTGGTTTGGCAGATACATTGCGGATCCACCAGAGGAGGGCACAGCTCCGAAAGCAAGAGAATGGAGCTCGTACCACTTTCCGGCTTTCGTCTCTTGCAAATGATCAGAAGGTGAGAGTCACTTTCAGACGAGCACAATATGCGCTGAAACGGGCCAAGGATCGCTTGGTGAAGAGAGTTAAAAGGCTGGAGCAAGCACTGAAAACAGCACAGAACAAGTTTTGTTCTATCTCGGATGAATCCTTACAAGAGAAGTTGAGCCAACTGAACCTTCCGGCTGCACAGCTGACTGTGGTACAAGAGTGTGTTTCTGCAGCAAAGGCCTCGAGCAAGAAAAACCGGCGGTACACCGAGAACTGGCTACTGTTGTGCCTGCTCTTGAACATTCGAAGCCCCTCCACCTATGCGTTTTTAAGGGACAACGAAATTCTGCCATTGCCTTGCGTCACCACTGTGCGAAAATACTTATCAACTGTTCGTGTGAAATGTGGGTTTGATGCTAGGTTTTTGCAGCCTTCAAAAAGAAGATGTTGTCGAAAGACTCATTTAGACGACATGGTGTGTTAGTCTTTGACGAGATACAGGTGCGGAAAGAGATGCGCGTTAACTCGAAGACAATGACTTACACCGGGTTCACAGACTTTGGCGACATCCAACCAGCCAGTGATGAACTAGCCGACCACGGGCTTGTGTTTTCTTTTCGTTCTTTTGGGGATAAGTATTCGCAACCAGTCGCCGTTTTTGCGAGTAAGGGGCCCACAAAAGGCACGGTGCTGGCTCAGCTTGTCATGAAAGCTGTCATTTTGCTAGAAGAGGCGGGTTCGTTTGTTGATGCCATCGTTTCTGATGGAGCAACCACGAACAGGTCGATGTGGAAGCATTTTGGAGTTAGTGGTTCTCTGACGGGCACAAGAAACTCGTTCACGCACCCATTAGATGAAAAGAGAAGTGTGTATGTTTTCTCCGATGCTCCACATTTGATCAAGTGTGTCAGAAATCGGCTTCATGCACAGAAAATATTAAGCACTCCCAAAGGCCTAGTGCTTTGGTCACACTTCGATACCTTGTATGTTGAAGATGAAAAAACCCAGCTTACTTGAAGGTGTGCCCTAAACTGACATATGCCCATATAAACCCGTCAAACACTTTGAAAATGCGAGTGAAGTTGGCTACACAGCTGTTTAGCCGCAGTGTTGCTGACGGTCTAAAATATTATTCAAGTAGGTCGGTCGCACGCCTGTATGACGTCAAAGCCACAGTGGACTTTACTATGCGCTTCAACAACCTCTTTGATGCGCTCAACAGAAACTTGCCAAAGGAAGGTCTTAAGCCTGGGTGCAGTGACTTTGACGTCCTAGAATCATCTTTGAAGTGGCTGAATGAGTGGGAGCAAATGGTCATTGATGGTAAAATACAGAGAGCTAACTTCTTGACACACTCGACAGCAGAGGGGTTACGTGTAACTATCTTGTCTGCTCTTGGCCTCTCTAACTACTTGTTGAAAGAATGCAACTTTGCATATGTTCTAACTGGAAAAATGAATCAGGACGTTCTTGAGAGGTTTTTTGGCATCATTCGACAGGCAGCGGGACAAAATGAACATCCATCGATGCCGACTTTTTTACAGCTATATAATATGCTTTCTATATACAGCTTAATCAAGCCACCGAAGTTCGGCAACTGTCAAACTGAACTTGGACAGGAAGCCCCATGCTTGACTCTTTCGGACCTTACTTCAGCGTTCAAAGATGACTTTCAAGAAGAAACCAAACTACAACAACTTAGGAGGAGGCTAGATGGTTACATTGGTGAGGAACTTGAGTGGGAAGCGGTTTTTGATCATTCTTATGCTTCTTGTGAAGTTGTGGATTGTATAATATACTATGTTACTGGATACATGTGCCGCAAGCTGCTTAAAAGCACAGAATGCCATGTGTGTAAACGTGGCCTTGCTGTACCCCTCTCACACTCTCAGAAACCTGAGGCGGCCCTTGTTAATTGCAAGACCCTGGGGAGGCTCATTCACCCCACGACTAGCATTTTTGTTCTTCTCCGTGCAACCGAGATGGAATTTCAGAAGCATTGCAAAAAAAGGAATGCTTACGAGCTGACAATAGACAATGTCTTGGACAGCAACTGGCTGTCGTTTCCTTGTCCCAGCCACAAAGATGACGTAATTCCAAAAATCTTGCACTATTATGTCGCACTGCGAATGAGGCAATATTGCAAGCAGCAAAAAGACAAAGAAAACAAGACGAATCACCTGAGAAAGCTTTCAAAGCTTGTGCGACCAAACTGAGTGATAATTTATGATGTATTGTTTGAAATCATTATTTTTTTTCACAGTGATGGTTTATGTTGTATTGTTTGAAATCATTATTTTTTCACAAGTGTAATAAACAGATTTTCATGCATATAAAAATGTCTGATAGCTAGTCTACAAAAACATGATAATCTTTGAATATTTTGCGGTGACAACATATCACTGCACAGCATGAACATCGCTGCTGTAAAGTTCACGACGTCCTCAGATTTCTCACTTTGAATTTCACACTGAATTTACGCACATAACGTGTTGAACTTGCACGTTGCCTGGGTATGAAACCTACAGAGCAGGCTGCAGCAGCATTCGCGTCAGTAAGGTCAAAATTAATCCTGAAACTTCAGCAAAGAAACCCTGGCATGCTCTCTTCATAGCGTCGAGGTTGACGTTGGGTAGCGTCGCACAGAATCGCTCGTACGCGCAACTACCATGCCTTGGCATTGAGCGCTTCGGAGTTTCTATACCGAGCACGCCATGATGCGAAGTTCTACTCGGGCGCTGACAAGCGCAGAGTTACGTCGAACAACTCTCCAACGCCAACGTCGTTTCGTACGCGAGACAACAAGCACCGAAATCGGGCACAGGATGCAAACGCTCGCTGTCGTTACGTTGGAGTTGAGACCACGACGTCCTCGTGGTTTGGACAGCCCTTCAGCTATTCAAAACGATAAACGTTGTTCAACAAATGCACAATTAGGCTACGCCGTAAATGAGGCGCGCGCTCCGTTCGGTGCAGAGCGCGCGGAAATTGGCCTGGCATACGCGGCCCGCGTGGCCCGGGGTCGTGTAGCGCCACCTGCTGACGCGCCCATCAACCATGAACGAAGTTTCGCCACGCCGACTGGCCTCGTTGAGTCACCTCTCCTTCCTACACCGTGCTCAAGAGGCTACAACTGTCATCCCGCCGTCCTTGAAACTTGGCCCGACCGTCAAGCTTCTTCACCCGGATACGACCTGCCCTAATCCTCCCTCTCACGAAAGCTCTACCCGTCACCCCGCCGAAATTTGGATCCGACCGTAGCACTGTATAAACGTTTGCCCATCTGGAACTCTTTCTACGCTTCTTTGGAACCTCCAACCGTCATCCCGCCGTTTTAGCAACTTGGGCTCGACCGCCCTATTGAAAAATCCGGCAAAAACTTCCAGTGACATTCGGTGGAAACGGGTTAATTTCCACTCATTTTCACCAGAAACCAGCGTAGTTTACCAGTTTTTTGGTGGAAATATTACCGGCCGCCACTTTCAGTTACCAGATTCCGGTGTACGTTTTACCGGAGTCACTCTCGGTTAAAATCCGGCAAAAACTTCCCGTGACATTCAGTGGAAACGGGTTAATTTCCACTCATTTTCACCAGAAACCAGCGTCGTTTACCAGTCTGTGGTGGAAATATTACTGGAAGATACTTTCGCTGAAAGTTTTGCCAGAACCATTTTCGATTACCCGTCGCTGGAATCCTACCGGAAGCCACTCTCGTTTGCCAGACACCGAACTTCACTGGTAGCCGACGAAAGGGGAACGGCTAAAGGCAAGGAAGCCAAGACGAGCAGGGGGACTAGCTGAGTTTGTAATGGTGGCCGCCAATGCAGTAGCATTCTCGTGAGTGCGTGTTTGAGCTCGAGACGACGTTGCAATCCTGCAAGAAGTGCGTGCAGCGAACAGTTTTGACGATCCAAAAGGTGAGCAGCGATCACCGGCAACTTGCTATTTGCGACAGGCAAAAGTCGGGGCAGAGCAGGTACGAGACCGCTCGGGCGGCATTCTCGTGAGTGCGAGTTTTAGCTCGGGACGACGTTGCAACCCTCAAGAAGTGCGTGCAGCGAACTGTTTTGACGATCCAAAAAGGTGGGCACTTTCACCCGTTTTCATTCGAAACCAGTTTACCTGCAGTCTGTGCGAGATTATTTGCCGGCAAACAGATTTTGCTGTAATTTCATCGGCATCGGGTTTCCAGATTTCGCTGGAATGTCACCGCCAGCCACTTTCGATTCCCAGACGACCCGGTTTTAATCTTACCGAAACGGGTGACTCGCTTCCCTGTTTACCGAACTTCACTCAAAGCCGACACGAGGGGAGGGGCAAGCCGAGGCGAGCCGGGGACTGGGCGTCCTTGGTGCCTCGCTCCAAGGACGAGTCCCCACGCACCCTCTCTCCCTCGCATTGGGTCGTGGGGAAAATGCGAGAAGGTCGTTTTGCTGACTTTTTCTTATTTTTTTTTAAGAAAACCGGCTTCTTTGTCCGTCAACGAGCAACGGCCGGCCAGGAACGAACGCTCAGTCTCGGATTCTCGTTCCATGTGTGCGACCTGTATCTTCCAGAGCAGCTGGGTGTGCAGATGAAAAGAAAATATCTTTCAGTGACCTGTTTCTTACGCCTCTTTGTCCGTCCGGCTTCAGAAGCATCCAGCGAGCGAAAAAGACTGTGCCCAAGATTTCTCAACGTCGGCGGATGTTCGTTTCGCGCGTTCGTGGTTTTCGCTAAGCGTGCTACTGACGCCGGGTGCACCCGCGGCGGCGGCATCAGGGACGACATCGTGATTGTGCCCGGGATTTCTCAACGGCGGCGGATGTTCGTTCCGCGCGGTCGTGGTTTTCGCTAAGCGTGCTACTGACGCCATGGTGCACCCGCGGCGGCGGCATCAGGGACGACATCGTGAATGTGCCCGGGATTTCTCAACGGCGGCGGATGTTCGTTTCGCGCGTTCGTGGTTTTCGCTAAGCGTGCTACTGACACCTGCTGCACCCGCGGCGACGACATCAGGGACGACATCGTGATCTGTGCCCGTGATTTCTCAACGGCGGCGGATGTTCGTTTCGCGCGTTCGTGGTTTTCGCTAAACGTGCTACTGAGATCATACGTGTGTGTGTCCGTGTGGTGCACCTGCGCGGTTTTATTACCGTACGTCTAGGAATTTACCCAGCGGCATTGTAAGTACCTTGAAAGATATCTTTTGCGACAAAGAACTCGTTTGTTCCTATTTGGTCCGATTGCTTTTGTCTACAGCTGTGCAAATTGTTTCACTGGTATCGACCCGGTTAAATAGATACATAGAACCTTCAGGTCTCTGTGGACTAACCACTTTTATTGTTACCGAATCGTCCAGCATCTGGTAAACATGCACCAACCACGGTTCACAGGCTTCCGAAAAAAGAAAGAAAAACACTATGAATTCCGGCCAATCTTCAACAGTTTGCCAGAGTCTTTGCTGAACATATCATCCTTTCGTGCGGTAAAACGGAATGTAAGAGAATGGTGCCTCACGCTCGCGCAATAATGATTATATCATTACTTAGTGCGTATTCGTTGCCCACATTCCTACGTTATTGTTGTTTGTTTGTTTTGTTTCTCTAGTGTTCACTGTGTCACGGTATTTTATTGGCTGCCTGGTCTCACATACAAGCATCTTTGCTTTCGTGGGCCAGCACGCACACATGTATTTTTCGAAGATAATAAAGATATTATTATATGGTAATCTTCTGGTAAATTGTGGCTTTACTGGAAGCGAAAAGAGTCCCATAATCCAGTAAAATAGATTTTTACTGGAAATAAACTTCCGGTAGAAATCCGGTGACATTCGGGTAAAAAGCCGGTAACATTCCTGTAAGCCAACCGGTGACATTCCAGTAAAAAATCCGGCGACATTCCGGTAATCTACGGCTTTACTGGAAGTGAAAACAGTCCCATAATCCAGTAAAATAGACTTTTACTGGAAATGACATTCCGGTAAAAAATATTTTTCAATAGGGCGTAGCGTTGTATAAATACCACCCGCGTTCATCTGTAAAAGTTAAGGGAGGAAGTGGCCGAGTGGGCTAACCCGTCTCCAGCTCGGAGCGTTGAGCGAAAGCTTGCGCTGGGAGTCTCATGCGTTCGATTCCCCACCGCCCCCGCCCGTTTCGATCTGGATGAGTTTCGTACCGGCACGCGTTCGTGTGATCACTACTGCGTGATGCACGTTAAAACCCCAGGTTAGCGGTTGTACCGCACTGGCTAAATTTTTCATCTCCGTTGAGGCGCATCTCCTCTCCTTCCTCAACGGGGCATTTTCATGCCCCGTTGAGGCGCATCTCCCCATCAAGGCTGTATAAACATAAAGAGCAAACCAATTTTGTTTTTCTGTAAAAGTTCTTTCTGACGAAGGCAACTCCGGCCGAAACGTCGAAGAATAACTCGTCCGTTGTTGCTGTTTTCATCAAGGGTTTTGCTTCGCTTCTCAGCTTACCCAAGCTTTCGGCCCCCTGCCACCGTGTCCGTTGTATATATATATTACAGGGTGTTTCACGAAAGGTGGAGAAATTCGATATTCCAAATACGACTCGTCGCACTAAAAAAACGGCTTGTGTCGTTTTGGTCCTGGGCCAAGGGCCTTCTTAGGAGAATTATTAAAGTCCGCAATAAATAAATTGTTAATTATTTTTGCATAATTAATTTTTTAATAGTGGGTCTAAGGGCATAGTTTCAGTTAGAAAATTGCTCAGCGTCATCGAAAAACACTAAATCAACAAATTGCAGAATGATCGAAGGCACGCGAAGCATTTTACGGCTTTCTGAAAAGGCCGTAGCTAGCGTTACGTCCGGACGGAGCACTGAAACGCGTATACCTAACCCCTCCCCCCGCCCTCCTCTCTCCCCCGTGAACCTAGGGAAGGCGGAGATTTGGACGTAACTTGGGTTACGTCGGACGTAACACTAGACACTTCGTTCTGTAAAACCGCACAAATTCGACGGGTTTTAAGTTTCGGTTTGTTATCGGAGCGCATCTCTGCCCCGGCAGCACCGCGCCCGTGGAGAGATAGTGCATCTAACCTCCGCTGCGCTGTCATCGTGTGACGCAGCAGAGCCTGGTTGCACTATCTCTCCACGCGGCGCGGTGCCGCCGGGGCTGAGATGCGCTCCGATAACAAAGCGAAACTTAGAAACCCGTCGATTTTGTACGGTTTTTCAGAAAGCCGTAAAATGCCTCGCGTGCTTTCTATCATTCTGAAATTGGTGGATTTAGTGTTTTATGACGATGCTGAGCAATTTTCTAATTGAAACCAGGCCCTTAGACCCAACAATAAAAAAGTTAATTACTCAAAAATAATTAACAATATCTTGGACTTTAATATTTTTCATAAAAAGGCCCCTGCACCAGGACCAAAACGACACAAGCCTTTTTTTAGTGCGACACGTAGTTTTCGCATATACCGAATTTGTCCACCTTTCGTGAAACACCCTGTATATATATATATATATCATATATAGTATATACTATACATATATCGGCCCCCTGCCTACTATGCCTGATATATATATATATATATATATATATATATATATATATATATATATATATATATATATATATATAATATATATATATGTATAATAAAATATAATTCCAAAAGATATTCGACCTTATGGAGATGGTCTTCCAAAACGAGGAGAAAGTCGCCAAAAAGTTGTCTACGGAAACGTTTCGGGCCTGGTAGGCTCTTCGTCAGTCCAAACAGTAACACTTCGTTTTCCTTTTCTTTCAATTAGAGAAAAAACGGCCGCAAAGAAGAAGTAATTGGAAAAATGCTTACCGTTTAGCGGGTACCTACTCAACTAAATTATCGCTTAAAAGTTTAATATATCACGATAAAAAAGCAGTAAATAGTATTCAAGTAATTAAATATAATATTATTATTATAACAAAACCAGTTTTTGGGACATGTGGTTGGACATAATCCAACTATACCTGGTGTCATGTGAAGCCAATGAGAGCCTCAATGTTAAGCGTTTGCTCGTGTCAAATTCAACGATGAAGCGAGAAAAAAAAACGCAACAGTGCGGCACCGGTTAGAAGATCTCAATTAATGTCCATAAAAAAGGCGGCAATGACCCTTTCGAACTGTTAAGGCCCTTCGGTTCTAAAGTATTAAATTTATAAATAAATTCAGATTCTTTATTTTTTCGATCTCTGGTGGTTCGAATTCATGTGTTCAATATGTCAATATTCATTGTTTTTCTTTGAGGCTGAGCAATTTTCTAATTGAAACCATGCCCTTAAACACAATAATAAAAAAGTCAATTACGCAAAAATAATGAACAATCTAATCATCCGGGACTTTAGTAATGTTCCTAAATGGGCCACTGGCCCAGGACCAAAACGACACAAGCCTTTTTTTGCTGCGACGCGTAGTTTTCGCAACATCGAATTTGTCCACCTTTCGTGAAACACCCTGTATCTCTCTCTCTCTCTCTCTCTCTCTCTATATATATATATATATATATATATATATATATAATCAGTGTGTCGAACCGAAAAAAATACGGGTTCGGTTACGGTTCAGGTTCAGGTAAATTTATTTTGTTCCGGTTAAGTTCCGGTTCGAGTAACTCGAACCGGTTCGCGAACCGGTTCGGAGTGCTGAACCGGTTCGCGAACCGGTTCGGAAATTATAAATTACAAATTGACAAATTGCAACATCAAAATAAATTACAAATAAAACATCTGAAATCAGCACATACGAAACGGGATACATCGTCGAAACTAGTAGTGCATAACATTTATAAAAGCCTGTAGCCAATGCAAGCGGCAAACAACGACTGTCTGATGACAGGGCTGTCTGTCACGGGCGCTAACTCCAGCGTCTGCTGAGCGTTGGTTTGAACGCACGCGCCCGCTTGAGTCCCATGACTACGCTGGGCAGGCGACGGAAGCAACAGAAGCTCGACAGATCCTTTGTCAAATTCAAAAGTGCGCGCAGCTTCGCTTCTCCGCGAGCGACTAGGGTTTGTATCCCTGTTTTCTTTTCCCGCATTTATCGAGTTTCCGGTACGAAAAAATACGGCATGTAAATCTTGACACTTCCTAGCTCGGTATACTCTGACCGGTGGTTGGGGCAGCGAAGAGCAGATATAATTCATGAATGCTCATTTCAACTGTAAATAAAATTTCTTTCTCTTCCTCAAACATTATCAAACTCCACAGCCTTTTCTTTTCTCATTCCGATGGAAGCAAGCTTCAAGAACTCGCGCGTTCTAGAAACGCGTTATAAAATGAGCACACAGCAGCATTTAGGATTTACGAGATTGTAGAAAAATAAAATCCCGTGACGCGATTTTTTTTTCTTGCACAGCCTTCCAATTATTTTTCTTCCGTGCAAGCCGCGACCAGCGCAATACTGGTTCCTATGTCAAGATTCATGGATGCAGCGTTTGTCAAGATTCATGGATGCAGCGTTTATATTCCTAAGACTGAGTGGAGAAGAAAAATATGTAAGCGAGGTGTGTGTCAGTTGACGGCACTTAAAAACAAATGGCATTGATAGCACATTCATTGTCAACAGCGCGTGGCCGAACCATTTTGACATGAGCCGGTAACCGTTATTTTTTTCCGGTTCAGTTCCGGTTCGGGTTCATCGCGATAACAATATAGCGGTTCGGGCTCGGGTTCAGTCCCGGAAAAAATACCGGTTCGGTTCCGGTTTTCGGTTCGGTTCGGTTCCGGTTCGACACCCTGATATATATATATATATATGTATATATATATATATTTGTATGTACGCAATGCCTTGAAGTACAATAAAATCTTTTAGGATATAGGGTATATATGCAATGCATGGTATTCAGTCTGCTGCTGGGGATGACTGCCTCAACGAGGCAGTAATCTGCAGCAGCAGACCGAACACCATCCAATCTATCCCTCCTCCGACCGACAATCCCCATCCTAGCCGACCGACAATCCCCATTCCTTATCCCCAGCCCGGACGTTCCAGCGCTTCTGACGTGAGTTCCCCACCCCGGACCATGCTGGGGGACTGTGGCTGGTCGAGACGTCTGTGACGCTGCGGAAGAGGCCCACATTCAACGTCTCCATCTTCATCCCCACCCTCGATGTCGGCAGCCGTCCTTCTTTGTTCTGTCTGTGTCCTTGTGAGCGTGCTTTTGTGTCTTCTTATTCACTGGCCGGTTAGACCGGTTTCGTTGTAGGGAGTGCTCTTAGAAAGATGAAAACGATGACGGGGCAGTGGCGCACGCGACCATCTTGCGCCAGTCCATACGGACCAACTCGGCCTCCATAAAATCATTCTATCTTCTGTCTGTCATCACCAGTCCTGTCCTTCATGCTGCCGAGAGCATCACCCCACCAATATATTGAACACCGTTGCAGCATAGTTGCCACGTAAAATATCTACATGTTCCATAAAACTTCTGCTGCTGGGGGCCACCATAGAAGTAGGCAAAGTGAGCTGGCTACATTATGGAGAAATCTACAAGTTCCCGGAATCAGTGCCTCTGAATAACAAGAAGCAGATTCTTGCAGTCATGGCCACTTGTGTGAGATTCTCCTCACTTGTTTTCAGACGTGCAGCGCAAAGCCACTCCAGAAAGCGACCTGTTTGAGGAGTCTTCTGGAAAAGCATCAATAAAGGAATTGGTGTGGGGCCGAGGAGGACAGTGCAATAGCCAGCATCGGGCGCCCACTGGTATTAACCACAAGAGACCTGAGACAAGTGGAAATGTCAGCGATGATGCCGTGAGTTCCGGAACGGGCCGATGAACCAGTGGTATAATGGTCGGCGCAAGCAATAAAGTGCAGCTGACAAGAGTGAAAAGAAAGAGATCACATTGCCGCAGAAACTGCTTGGCTCGGTTTCGAAATAGCGCGACATGCTCAAGTATTGCATGGTGAAGATGCGGGGGTTACTTGCAGCTACCGTGATGGTCTTCCTAAATAAAATGGCTGTGCAAGGAGCTCCAATATATTTACCGTTTGTGTTTATTAGTAACAGATCAAACGAATCTGCTTAACACTGGTGATACTTAATATTCGCCTTCATCGTAACCTTAAATCATTTTAACTCTTCTATGCCACAAAGCTGCAGGCTTCTGTCCATTCTCTTCCACCAAAAAATGAAGCGGTTGTGCTTAGGCAGTGTGCTCAATTCTCTTTGAGGTATTGCGACAATACATTATGCTGTACCTGAGAGGTTTATCCAGTGCAAGATAACCTCTAGCCTGCTGATGCACAAATACACATTGGTACGATACCCATACGGATTGAAATGGGCAAGGCCAACGCCACCTGGATAGAAAGATAGTACTGAATGTATTGAACCCCCATGATCGGCCGTAGTGTACGCTTTGCACATGACTGCTGCATCCACATTTGTTGGGATTAATGTTCAATCGGTGAATCACTGATTGAGCAGGAGTCCTAGCCGAGCGCTGAATGGCCACTCGTTTCCAATCAACGTGCCGCGGTTGATCAAGAAAGGTAGTTGATGTAGTAAATTCACTACGTAGGCCAGTTGTAGGTGGTGCAGGCAAGGGCGGGCACTTGACTCAGTAATCCCTGGGCTCTGCAGCGTAAGTTTTTGTCCGACGTGCGTCCAGCCGCAGTATGCTAACATACTCGGCCACCAATTTTTTACTACCATTAGAGACTCTTCTCAATAAAGTTAGAAGCGGCAATGCTTCTCACACAAATTTGTACAATTACTGTTGAGCAAATGTTCTCCTGCAGCAATCTTTTCACCGCCAAACACCCAAGCACTTTGAAGACCCAAAATTTTATTGTCGTCTTGCCATTCACTTAGCCTCGTGTGCACTCGGCCAGTGGGTAACCTTCTCTCTCTCAACTCTTTCAAATGTTGTCATGTTGGTCACCTCCAAGAAGACCACTGATAAGTAACCGACGCTGACTCAAGCTGGCGACAAATATCACCGCAGTCAACAAACCAGACTACCTGGAATTGTGTTCAACAACTGGCACCAGTTCATAGGAAGTATCAGCGAAGGGCTATTTAAGGTCAGGTGGATGCTGGGGTTCGGACATGTGATCTTGAGGGCACAGGTGCTGACACCCCAAACAGCTTCCATTTTCGGTCAGGGATGTTAGAGGCTTCATTGGCACTACTGTCCCAAATTTAGTGCAAAAAAAGCTTTCTAACCCGGTTATTCCTTATATTTTGCTGTCCTTGAAGACAACACAAAAAATAAGGCTTCGGCATGTTAAAAGTGTTCACTGACGCAAACATGCTCCCTTTGCCCAAGACAACATAGCGACCGCAATCACAATAAACATCACCAAAATGTCATTTAGAGTTGCTGTCTGGCAGGTCCCATATTAACGTAATTTGAGAATCCTGAATTCTATTTGGCGTAAATAGCATTTTAGGGTCCGTCTTACAGGGGTATAACACGGGCTCGTAAAACGGCCTTAGAAGAAGCTCCTTTAACGTGTTGACGAAACAGCATTCGCCGATAAGCACAAGATTGACAGTTGATTCGCCTATTTTTTTTAAAGGAGTTCGTTCAGAAGGTCTTTAACGTGCCCGTCTTCCAGAAGTTTTGACTTAGAGTTGCATCACAGATTATTGAGAAAAAGTCAAGGGAGACAAGGTTATTAACCTAATTGTTTCACTGCATCTGATCTCTAAAACAAATCCGTTCTTGAGAAGTTCTTTGCCGCCCCAAGAACTCTTTCAGCTCGGGAAGAACGGTTCCGCCTCAAGCACTATCGTCCCCTTGAGCACCAGAAGAGCAACTGGGCGATAAAGAACTTTCAGGCATGAGAAAATAAGCTTAATATAACCCCTTGTAGGCTTTCGATAAACCCTTAAAGGGTTTTCACAAAGAATCTTTTAGGGGTGCTTAAAAGTACTTTTTATGATACAAAATATGGACAAGCCGAAGATCCCCCAAGATTTCTTTTTCGACCAGATTTTTACAGCGGAGCTGTCAAGGGCTAGTTTCCCCAGGATCGTGTCCCCCAGCAAAGAAATAATGACACCAGAATCTGGACAGCTACCGCCATCTATGACCGACGGCGGCAACCAGACAACTGGTTGTCGCCGTTTCTCATAGATGGCGGCAACCTTTCTTTGAAGGAAGAAGAGCGGGAGCGGAACGAGAGGCGATGTGCGCAGAAGCGCGAATGGCGCCGCAACCGCCGCGAGGACGGTATCGCCTATAGTTCCACTGCGTCGAGCGCTTCAGATTCCCTTGCGAAAGAAGAGCAGATCGCTCGTCGGGAAAGCCACCGCCGAGAACAGAAGCTACAGCTCCGCTGCTCTTCCTTCTCCACCAGAGTTGAAAGGCTTAAAGTTTATTTTTATAGTGTGGATGCACAATATGGGCAGCTTCTCGTTATGCAATCTCGTCGAACCGCTTTCGCTGGCGCTAGATAAGGTTAGAAAACCGACTTTTGTAGGCAGAATATGTTATGGTACTGAGAGCTATCTAAGCCGGCAGGTTGCATGGCACGTAATCCTATGAACCATATTTAGGACACCAATTGATAATTTTAGGACTGCAAGGTTACGTTCCTAACTTTTCTGAGTGCTGCTATGTTAACGAATATACTCTTCTTTTTCTAGTCACTAAAAAATGAAGAAACCTTGGGCATAGCAACTCCCGATCATCTTTTATTGCTCTACAGCCAATGAGGTTAAAGATAGCGCGAAATACTGAGTCAGGATACAAGATGGGTGCGTACAATGAGAGACTCGCAGCGTGGCTCATTGTTTTGATTATTGAGATGTCCGTGACCATGGCGTTGTATTCTACATGGTGAGATCGAGAAAATGAAGCCCGGTGTTTCCGCCCACATAAAGATACCACGCTTCGCAGAGAGCTAAAACTGAATGAGAAAGGGACGCTTGTGGGGGAGATAAAATCCGAAGGATTGAGCACATGACGGTAGATTGGTCAAAGGATAGAGAGCACCTGAAGAGCTTCGCTCTAATTTCGCGTTACAGAGCACCGTAAACGTGTTTAATTTTTTTGCGCCAGTAGCAGCGGTTTGCAGGAAACGGGCCGCGAGCCACTGCAAGCTCCACGGCCAGCCGCGGGCCGGTTGGAAGTCCTCCGCGGGCCAGGGCTTGGTGACCCCTGCTCTGAGAGATGAGCTAGAAACTCTTCCGGCACTTCGCGTCGTTCGACGTAATGCAGGTACTACCTTTGTTACCTCACGACGATATCATCCCACTCGATCAACAGCGAGCTTTACTTCCCCGCTCGCGCCTGAAACCGACGTTACCGTTGTCGCCATGTCGCGGAGCCGATGACAAACACACCATTCTCCGACAACGGAGGCACTTGCAGCCAGTGCATTACGCCATTGGGGCGCAGCATTCACAGATCTATTAGTTCGTCAATTGCCATAAAATACTCGGTGAATTTTTACGGCTGACAAAGAGGAAGCGAACACGAAATGAAAAGAGCAAAAAAATACGGCGCCCTATATCTCTTTTCAGATAACAATTCCTCCAGATCTCCACTGGTAAGGGAAAACTATGGTGCTGATACCAGCACCACATGATCGGTTGATGGTGTTATCTCGTAGAAGTTTTAATGATATTTTTAGGATGGCACAAGAAGAAGAAAATTCGAAATTTAGGAAGCCGAAAAAATCGCACGACAACTTGCTAGGCAAGTGTGTTGAATACGTGAACCGTTCTTGCACCACAAACGTTTAGCGATACTCTGAGCCTGTGTCCACAGTGTGGGAAATGACGGGCAGCGGTCGGACACGTGTCAATTTTCCACCTAAGTTTAGCTGATACCGAACACCTTATTTGAGTATAGGTCACGTGACATCATGACACGTGACGACAATTGTTTCGACAAATTTAGCAGTGAAAATGAATCTGTGCATAGGTCACGTGGCATGAAGTCATTTGAGATCAATATAAGATGGAAACTGAATTGGCGTTGAGGTCACCTGACGTTAATTTTCCCGCTAAATTTAGCGGGTAAACATAACTCTGCACGTCAAGTAACATCACTTTTACCGCTAAATCTAGTGGGGAATCTGTCATGTGACGTCACAGGCAAGGGCTTTTCAAATGCCACTTTACGAAATGCGGCTTCGCGAAATCCGAAGCAAATAGCCAAAGAACGTTTGACGTTAAATGCGTGTTTCCTATCTTCTTTTAGATAACAATTTTTCTGGTTCCCGGCTGTTAAGAAAGAATAACCTCCATGATGGTGCAACGTTCCGCCCCCTACGCAGTCTTCTGCCGACCGTACGGTTCCTTCTTTATTCACAAGTTTCGGGGAAAATCGCTGAGAAACGCAAAATTCACCTTAAAGACTCGCTACACGTTTTACGCGTTCAGTTGGTTTCTTCTCTACATCTTTCTCGAGGCATTGTTCAGCCACGCTTCGCGTACATAATCAGGAACTTTTCTGATACTCTCTCTAGGGCTTTGATGCTCGTGGTCCTTGGCGTCGGGCGAGTAAAGCTAATCACCAACCTCACAATCATGATTACAAAACCCAACAACACTGCTCGCTTTCTTCCGCAAATCGGAGGTATTCGAAATGACCACGGACTTTTTGCCACAGACACATAGCTCACGACGCTCAGCCGCATATGGATGACATCTCGTGCGTGCATTTTCGGCAGTTATAGGATCGGCTTTGTTTTCCATCGAAGCAGAGCGGTTCATAATAGTGGAACTCTCGCAGTCTTTGTCACTTCAATGGGACATTCCGCTGAGGGCAATCGGTTTCGTCGCTGCGACTGGATTTCTTGCTTACGATTCCGTATAGCACTTTTTCATAAGGAACTGCACTAAGGTCCTGGTAAAGTGTATACAAGTCCAAGTGGAATTGTTCCAAGAGTCAGGCAAATTGAAGAACTTTTTCTTTCTAGCCCAATCCCAACTTCAGGTCGAAGCTATGCGAATTCGTAAGAACAAGTTCAGGAAGCTCAAGGAGGCTTTGAAAGACATTTTGGCAGAACCGCTCATTGGCGCTTGTGCAGGCACCACTGCAATTGACTGCCTCGTCGTAAAAGCAGTATTTCACGACGGAATAAAAAGAGCTTTGGTGCGCCGCGGGCTACGCTGTGTACGTGCTTAACTGCGCTTCATTGACCTCGCTTAGACTGGACAAACATTGTTTGACGAGGTGAGCCAACATAACAGCTAGGATCTGACTACTTTAAACTTTTATTGGTCTTCTTGTGTCACAGGTAGGCAAACTGAAGAGCGCCATCCTGATGGTTTTTGCATTTGGAGCGCCGGACAGTTACCTAAGGCAGGTATATGTACAACCGTCTATGCCTAGCACTGCAAGGTGAAAACCTATCGCCGTGCTGGATTTTCTCGTTCTTTTTCTCTTCCCTTTCCTTTTGTGACAGCTACGTTACCTGCATGAAAGCGTTCAACCAGAAGGGATGGGCCTTGGTGGTGGAGGGTTTTTTGTGCTCAAAATATTTTCAGTAAGCAAACTCGTAGTTTGAAACACGCGACAGTCTATGCAAAATAACCGTGTCTGACTTATTTATTGTCAGTGGAATAAAGGCTAAATTGGGAGGCACGCACTTGCAGTAAAAGAATAAAAGAATGAACACTAAGACGTTAAAAAGTTCTCACTGTTCGTCCTTCTCTAGTTCTTTTAGGTACAAGCTTTCATCAGGCCCCTGAGTTGTTATCCCGAAGGAAAAATCCATCAATGTAACTCTGTTTGGCAGTCAATGTTTTCTAGTGGACTGCTGACTGTGCCTGACTGTACGTCAAGCATGTCTTATTGGCCAACAAGTTACTCTGACCGACAGTCAAACTCCAGTCAGACTCCGCTTGTCGGCTTTCTGATGGTCTCCTGGTGGCAGTCGGCCGCCGCGAAATGCCGTCAAGATTTCTTGGTGGCGATTCTGACTGTACATCGATTGTCTCTGACTGTACGTCAAAAAGCTTTGACCTGCAGACAGACGTACGGTCAAAGGACATAAAGTTCGTTCGGATACCACAGTTTCTGGAAATCTATGAATACGAAAAAATAATCTATGCACGAGAAAACGATTTCGGAACGTGAGCCCATAAAACCGCTGATGTTAGAGATATGACAAGCAGGGCACCCGACAACCCTGATCAGAAGCCCGCCGAAACGCAGAACACGCCGAACATGCCGAGCACGCCAAACGCGCCACTTTCTACTTTCGCCACTTTCGCTTCGCCCATAGAAGCTTCGCCGAGCTTCCATGAACGATCGCTCTACTCGTTTTGTTTGCGCGCTTGTGCCACCCTGTCGATCCAGTCCGGGCTCTACAATGTCTTATGTTTTAGTAGAATTTCTCCTCGACAAGACCATCTCTGTCGTGAGTTCCGACTACAGCCTCGTTTACATGAAAGCGACTTCAGCGCATCGACTCCACTCGTTCCTGCGAACGAAGCCGACGCGGCAACGTTTACATGAATGCGGACTAGAAGATGGCGCCACGCCGTGTTAAAGCTCGAAGTTATGCAGTTCCGGTGGTTCCGGCACCAGCCGCACCACGTTTTCTGGTTCGTCGCACGTGGAGGCATTTCGACGCGTTGAGTGAACTTAAAGATCGTGCCCGCTGTCTTCGGTGCTGTGGAAGATGTTACGAGACGGAAGAAACATCAGAACCCAAGCGTTTAGTGCTCCAGGCCGGGCCGCCGGGTCACTCTGGACCAGAGGCGACGTGTGGCACACGCTTTGAGGACGCCTCCACGCTTCGCCGCGCCAGACCGCCGATCGCGACCGGACCCCGAGTCCGAAAGGCTGCCGACCCATTGCAGTTTGGCTCGGTATCTGGATGCGCTGGTGTGCTTGATGACAATACTTGGACAACTCGATACCGCTTGCCGCCGGAACTTCCGATGCACTCAACACTGGCTGGATGCGCTGGTGTGCTTGGTGACAATACGATGGGCAACTCGGATAACACGCTCGCCCGCCGGAACTTCCCGATGCACTCGAACGCTGGATACTGTGCTTGTGCGTGCGTTGTGTGTGTGTTCCGTGCACCGTGTTTGGTGTCGACGCCTGGATCCACCAGTGTGCGCCGCCGGAGTTGCCGCTGCAGGCTCACCACTGCACTCTACAAAAGCATTTCGTGCAATGCCCTTAGCCGTTACAATGCCTAGAGATCGTCGCAATTTCAGACCCAGTCCGCCTGGGTCTGAAATCGCGACGATCTCTCGGTTGTAACGGCTAAGGGCATAGCACCAAATTCTTTGTAGAGTCCAGTGGTGAGCGCAGCGGGAATTCCGGTGGTGCACCGCCTGGGTCTAAAATTGGGGCTGGAAATGCGCGGTTTCAGGGTGGATACGAACTGGAGCCCCAATTTTGGGTATAGGCGGAACCGGCATTTTTCATTCCGGCCTGTATCTGACATTTTCGTACGGGTCCCTTTTACCTGAAAAACGCAAATTTGGAAGGTACATTCCATCAAAGATCACCACATACGTAATTTGGGACATTCCATCAGTGGCAGTCAGACGTCATCTGATGGACCATCAGGGCACAGGTATGCCGACTCGAGGCGCATCGGTGGACTGGCAGTCAGTGTCCCAAATTACGTATCTTGATGAAATTTTCAATAGGGATTACAACAGGTTTTTTTCCTATTTTTAATTGAAGGTGCGCTCAAGCAGCCCTCGTAGCTAAAAAGGTCGATGTTGTATAATACATTTTCCAGAAAGTGCATTTTCAGGGCATGCATGGGTGTTCGCTTGTCCACGTCTTGAAATGGCGGTTTCTTCAAAATCTAGAAAAAAGACCGACACATTTTATTTCGAGCATGCCACGTCAGGTGTCACTTAGCTTTAACCTACCGAACAGCACACTGAGTTAAGATATTCTATATTTCTATCGTCTAACTTATTTCACTTCTTTTACAGATGACTAGTTCGGTACTAATATTCGGCGTCATTCTGGTTCAAACAAGCGACACGATGACGCTCAAGATAACACAGTTTAGAGTACCAGGCTGTTTATTGTATTGCGTGTCTCTGCAAAATTCTTCAAGACCTGTTTTATAGAGCATGGCATATAGGGCATGGCAGCACAACACGGAGCATGACGGCTAAACTGTTCTTCCTGATCACGCAGCTGTTGCTGATACTCGCTGGACACGATCCTGCATCTGGCCCGTGTTCAACTTTACAAGTTCGGCATCAAGACCTTGCGTCAGCATTCTTCTATCATCAGGATGCGCCCGGACCCCGTGGCTTCGTGACGTCACCTTCATTCCCGATGCCAGCGCCTTCGCCTACAAAAGCCTCGCTCCGACAAGATCTCACCAGTGGGCATGGCAGCACAACACGGAGCATGACGGCTAAACTGTTCTTCCTGATCACGCAGGTTAGTATAACGTATATGGATTACGATGAATACAGAAGTAACGATGTCTGTCTCATAGTGCTGCCATGCCCCAGCCCATTCGTCTATATCCTCGCGGATTGTGTTCATTCAGTGCAGTTGTTGTTACTCTTAGCGGGTGACGTTGAGACTAACCCCGGCCCAAATACGGAAGCCATACAGGAGATCCTAGAAAATCAGAAGGATGTTGTCAAGAACATAAAAGAAATGCGAAAGGAACAACTAAGCCTAAAGGAGTCGTTTAATGGCATTAACAAGCGGCTGTCTACTATCGAAGCGACCATTGGCGAGGTCAGAGGCACGGCGAAATCTTTTGAGAATTATGAAACTAAAATGTCTGAGTTATCTAGCACCGTTTCCCACTTGACGTCAGCAATTTCGCAAATGGAACAGAAGGTTGATGACCTTGAAAACCGTAGCCAACGCAATAATCTAATTATTTACGGCATACCCGAAGACCCTCGGGAGAACCCTGCTAAAGTAAGGCAAAAGGTTTGCACTGACGTTTTTGATGGCATGCTGGATGTAACCGTTACCTCCATTGAAAGGATACACAGTCTGGGTTACAGTAGGGGAACTAAGCCACGGCCTGTCCTCCTGAACCTTCATGATTTCAATGAAAAACGAGTATCTTCAAAAATGCTCGGAAACTAAAAAATACCGGAATTTCTGTTTCCGATGACTACTCCAAGCCAGTCCGGCTACTTCGCAAAAAGTTATTGGACAGCGTAGCCCAGAACAGGGAACAGGGAGATAAAGTCAACCTCGTATATAATAAAATGAAGATTAACGGTCTTACTTATGAGTGGAACGCTGTAAACGATGCCAGAGTTTGTGTTTCTAGACCAAACAAAACACGAGAGTCTGATGACGGTATTTTGTCACCGTGACATGTCAATTTTTGTTCAAACAAGTTAAAACCGATAAATGTAAACGCTAGAACTCTTGTAAATAAAGTTGTTGATCTTGAATGCGTGCTACGTGACTATGATCCTGATGTCGTCACCATGACGGAAACATGGTTACACAAGGCAATCACAGATTCCGAGATAATTCCTCCTTCATTTAAAATACTTCGGAATGACCGAGAATCTCGTGGCGGTGGCGTTGCCATAATCTTAAAAAATCATTTAAATTTTGTAGTACTTGATGAAGTTTTGGAAATTGAGTCACTGTGGCTAAAATTAACTAGTTTTACTCCTGCAATCGTTATAGATGTCGTTTACCGACCTGCATGTCCATCCTTTCTTGAGGTGCTTACTGATTTTGTTGACAAAATTAAACAAAAACATCCGCTCTTTTTGATGGCTGGTGATTTTAATTTGCCTTCAGTTGATTGGAAATCTCTCAGTAGCAATTCCACGAACTGTCCCAATACTTCCCTACTAATTGACATAGCCTTCAATAATAATCTACTCCAAATTGTAAACGGTGCTACAGGTAGTACTGCGTCTTGTAATTCCATACTCGACCTTGCGTTCATATCCGACGCGATTGCGGCACGCAACTATGAGTGTAACGTAGTGGAAGGAATTTCTGATCATCAGATGGTGGTGGTTGAAATTTCAACTTTTGTAACTAAACAATCACCGCGTAAACAGAATAATCCCACGCTTATTTTTAATTTCTCCAAAGCTGAGGATGAGTCCATTATTTACGCGCTGGAACTTTCCCTTGACACGTTTTTAAATATGTGTTCAGACGGTTGTTCTATTGACCTTCTTTGGGGCTTTTGTAAGGAGGTTGTGCTTGAATGTTTACACCGTTTTGTTCCGATGAGCACTAAAGTGGCACTCAAGCATAACCCATGGATAACTCGTGAAATTCTGCACTAGAAATGGAGAATTAATCGTGTTAGGAAGTGCAACAAATCTTTACCTATCTCTGAAATGAGAAGACAACTTAAATCAATGATTCGCCTCGCCAAGTTTCGATTCAATAGTGTCACTCTGCAAACATTTTTGAAAGAATCGCCTGATAAATTCTAGAGGGCGTTATCGCCGGCCCGAAAAAGATTTCCACGCTTTTCGTTTCAGAAAGTCTGGTAGACGATGATAGCGCTATCGCAGAAGTTTTTAACGAATATTTTGCGTCTGTCTTCACTACGGATAACGGCACCGTGCCTTGTCTTGATCAGCTGTCCACTTTATCAACGTTACCTGATATCATTATCCCTCCAGAAGAAATATTCTCAGCTCTGCTTAATCTTCCAGCAAAGAAAGCCATTGGTGCTGACGGTATTCCCAATTCATTTTTGATTCGCTACGCTGAGTGGTGCTCGAAATATCTTTACCTTATTTTTCGACGGTCTTTAACAGAATCTGTCATTCCTGCTGAGTGGAAATATGCAAAAGTAATTCCCGTTCACAAAACTGGCTCCCTGCTACTTCCGGTAAACTATAGGCCTATTTCATTACTCCCTTACTGTTCGAAACTGCTAGAGCATATTGTTTTTAAACAACTCGCGAATTACTTAGAAAAGAATGCTCTTTTCTTTTAAAATCAACATGGTTTCCGTCACGGCCTTTCTACTACGACACAGTTACTTGAAACAGTCCATGATTTCGCAAATATCCTGAATCGATCCAAACAAATTGATGTCATATTCCTAGATCTCTCTAAAGCTTTTGATGGAGTATCACATAGTAAACTTCTCCTTAAACTTAAATCAATTGTTCAAAACGAAGGTATTTTTCGCTGGCTCGAGAACTACTTACAGGACAGAAAACAGTATGTAGAGATCAACTCGAGTGAATCATGATTAGTCCCTGTTTTATCGGGTGTTCCGCAAGGGTCGGTCCTGGGGCCATTACTGTTCTCAATTTTTATAAACGATTTAACCGCTAATATTCCAGTACGTGTTCGACTGTTTTCAGACGATGTGGTTTTATTTACAGAAGTCAATGGAATAAGTGACCAGACTCTACTAAACACCTACTTGTCCAAGATGTCGCACTGGTGCGACTCGTGGCACATGTCATTGAATGTCTAGAAGTGTGTTCAAATGCATATAACTCGTAAATTAAGCCATCTTTCTTTCAATTATTCCATTAATAGTGTTTTACTAGCCGAAGTTACTTCTTATAAATACTTGGGTGTCATTATATCGAATGACCTACGCTGGAACGCTCATATCATGTCTACTGCGCGCAAAGCACTATCCAAGTTATGGTACTTAAGACGAAATTTAAAACATGCCTCTTCCGACGTTAAATTGACAGCCTATAAAACTTTTATATTACCCATCCTAGAATACGCTTCGGTGGTTTGGGATCCGTTTACAAGTACCAACATAAACGTCCTTGAAAATGTTCAAAGAAAAAGTTTACGCTTCATTCATAATAAATTCCAGCGAAAATATCCTGTCTCTGAACTGTACGCCCTTTCTGGGGTGAACTTACTTAAGCATAGACGCATGTTTACGCGAATAAAGTTCCTATTTGATTTATTAAACAACCGGTTCAAAATCGACATCTCTAAATATATTTCACGCGCACCTCAAAATTATCCCATGCGAAGTTTTCATTGCAAAACACTCAAAGAATTCAACTGTCGGATTAATGCATTTAAGTATTCTTTTTTCCAAGGACTGTTCGCGACTGGAACTCCCTGCCAAGCGATATAATAACAGCATCACCAGAGTCGTCCTTCTTTAATAAACTCCGCGATTTTTGTGATTCTTGTAACTGATGCTCCTTTATTAATTATTTGCAATGAAGATAGTCTTTGTATACCGCTGTTTTTTTGTTTTTACATGTTTAACTCTTCGTGTGTTTTTTGGATCAGCTAGAACGAATATCCTTGTGCATTGTTACCTGCTGTTTTTTTATTGTTGTTTTTGTGTACCATATGTTGTAAACCACTCCTACCACGTCTCCTGAAATAGGAGACAGTAGTATCAATAAATCAAAAATAAATAAAATAAATAAATAACTGCAGCGCAACGAAGGGACTGCTGAGAAAACCGGATGTAACTTTACGATTGATGCTACCTGAATAGATGAGCATAAAATTCTTGCCCTCCCAACTGTGTTTCTTTTGGAAATGGAGCCAAGCACGAAGAAGATTGGGCTCTGGATTACGATGGGAGCAGACAAGGAGGCCTGCGATCTGCAAAAAAGCTAACAAAAATTGCAAAGCCCCAGACAATATAAAATCCTTCACGAGTTAAATTTTTCTTTTAATACCAAAATATGGCTGCGTGCGAGGCGGAGTTGTCAACGCAAGCAGGTGCCCCGCTGTGGAACGGGGTTCTAAACACCCCCGTACTGGTTATTTTTTTTATCGATCAAAGTAATAAAGAAAAGTCCCAGCCTATTACTAGCTCTCATCCTTTATATAACCTTCATAACCTCTGCAAACGTACCGCGTGTACAAGAGCAGAGGTAACGTGCTGCTTCAGGAGAGTCGCCCTTTCATCTCAGACGGAGGATGCTGGTGCTCTTCTCTTTAAGTCTCAGCACTCAAGTTTTGTCTCATCGAATGTTTAAATTCAGTTTGACACGAATCTCTTATTCTTACTTCTGAATATATTTTTCAGTTTCCCGAGTACTTACCATGACCCCCTAAGAAAGCACCCGCACCTTCCAAACGTCAGGTGCCCGCACTTCAAAACACATTCCTTAATAGTTCTACCTCAGAAAAGGACGGTATTTAAGTGACCCATATCTGAAAACAATACATGTCTATCAAATTGTATTTTGCGAATTGATTAACGGTAGCAGACATGCTCGGATGAGCCCGCCTCTGTAGAAAATCTTTCACCACGGCGTAAAAAGGATCAACTCATCTCTGAATCAAACATGCATCAAACACCACCGCATAACGAAGGACTGGCTTACACACTTTGCGTTGTCAACGTCATTTGAATCCATAAATTTCAGCGCGAACATTAGATGCGCTACGACTGCTAAGACGGTCGATCGAATGAGCAGAATAATATTCAGACATTGAAAGAGTGTGCCCACGATGCGAAGCTATTACGCCGCATATTCATTAGTGCGCAATATCGACTTGCTTTTGTTTTTTCACGCAAATGCGAATTCGTTGCTTCCGTATGTATCGTCAAAAAAACAAAACGGGGCGGCTTGTTGCTCTGTTCAGTCCATAAGTGAGACAGATGCGTTTTTTCAGAGCTCCGAGAATCCCTTAGAGGAAGCTTTTTTTTTTCGGTGCCACAGATAGCGCTGAGAGCGACGTGAATTGAAGTTCTTCTCTGGTCATTCGTCTTCGCTTCTTCACTGTAAGTGGTTCATTTTTTTAAAGTTTGCTTTTATGAGCACTGTCCAGTCTGAGTGGTTAATTTTTTTAAGTTTGCCTTTATCAGCACTGTCCAGTTAATTCTCAATCCTTGTGAAAAGTGCCTTCCTCATTGTGTTAAACCGAATAATATATCGTATCCGATCGGGTTGAATTTCAGTAGTACTGATTTGTTTTTCAGTTCCGGTTTCGGTTCAGTGATGCATACGTCATACTGATTCGGTTTCCTGTTCCACCAAGCGCACACCGGTTCAAACCGGTTCTGATTTGTACGTTAGGCGGCGGACACCTGTTCATTTTCAGCGTTAAACAACAAGAAAAGAAACTTTACAGCTCACAATAATTACGGAACAAACGCGTCCTCAATTTGGTGTCTTCTGCTTCAAAAGTACAATACCTTCTTTCTGCTTAAAGGGCAACTCCGATTCAATTTTGTTTGTCAAAAAACAATGCAGCCCTCTTCAGTATCACCTAGAAAGACCACACATCAAGTATTACGATGCAGTTCTGTCTAAATGTTTTTTAAACGGTTCCGCAAATTTCGCAACGCGCCAAGTTGTCAAAATCGGTTGACTCTAGCGGGCGATTTCAGGCGCAACCAACAGCACAGACAAAGCTACGGCGTTGACGTAGCCAACATTGAGCTAGACATCATCACCATTGCCCTTTTTGTTTGTTTTTAATTCTCCCGGCAAGCGTAACGGGGAATGTCAGTAACCGTTTCCTCTCGGCGCACAGCGGTGTCCACGCAATTGAAGCGCCTGCACAGCGCGCTTCATGGAAGCCGTCCGGCTGTCCCGCCGTTACCGCCGTCTCCCAAGTCCCGCGTCAAAACCGCCGTCGTCATCTCATCGTTTGTGATTATCGTAACTCGGTCGGAGTTGCATTCACACAACGTGCGCAGACTGATGCCGCAGTTGTGTAAACGTCTTCGAAAGATCGTAGACACCAAAACATGGTGAAGAGTGCGGTGCAGACGACACTGGCGCCTGGCACACGCCCGAACCAACGGTGGCCCGCCGGCCCGCCCCAATCCCGCCCATCGTTGCGTGGTGGATCACGTGACGTTTCGTACCAAGTGATAAGCTTTTGGTGGCCCGAGGTCAATGTTGCCAAACAGGGCCGAAGTTTCGGGTTCGATTTCCGCTCATGTTTAAAGTAAAATTTGGCAACATATAACCCATCTTTCGCAAAGCAAATAACGTACTGCCTTTTATTAATGTTTTTTAGTGTAAAATCACTCATTACCCCGCAATTTTCGGAATTGAGCGAAGTTGCCTTCTAAGTTCAGGCGCAGCCGACCCTACAAGCTGATGATACCAAACAGACCGCGTCATGACGCACCATCATAGTGTTCGTCGTGTTTCTGTACGTGTTCTATCATCGCTGAACCAATCATCAATAGAAAAGTCCCTGTGACTTGCGCTTTTAACGCTGCTTGATTTGTCCCATTAGCTCGCAGCGCCGGGTGCGTCTGAACTCAAGCTGAAATTTAACAAATCGAGGGAGTGCAGAATGTATCATGGGCGAATCGTGCGTTAATATTTGTTACGCTTGGATACGGGTCACTTTGGTGGTTTTGGATTCATTGAACATCATGTCTTGTGCTCCTTGGGTTTTGTCAAATTTATAGGCAAGCTTAAATTTATTCAGGAGTGGAGTGTGGGAAGAACATGTTTTAATGTAAATTTTTCGCAAATTCTATCGCTGTTGTTGTGTTTCTTTTTCTATATATTTTTTTTTTCGCTAGTGTGCATGCAGAGTTGTACGTTCTTCGTGTTCTTGGATTGCGGGGGCCCTTTACGAAGTGCTAACACCACAGGCTTCCTTGACGGTATTGTCTTGTAGGAGCTTTATTGATGTTATTAGAACCGCAAAAAAAGAGCGAGAACTCCAAATTTAGAAAACCAAAATGTAAACTCGCCCTTTTCTTTTTTCAGGTGACGATTTGTTTGGCTTTAGGCTGAAACGAGGTAATGAGCTCCACGATGGTACAACGTTTCGCCCTTTACTCCATTCTCTGTCGACTGTTCGGCTGCTTCTTCATTCAAAACTTTCGGGGAGAGTCGCTGGCAAACGCGAAAGTCAGGTGGAAGGCTCCCTACACACTTTATTCGCTTACCTGGATCGTTTTCTACTTCGCCCTTGAGATACAGAGCTACGCACATTACGAAAACATAGTCAAGAACATTTCGGATGCTCTCTCGCAGACCCTTTTATTTGTATCCTACGGCGTCATATCGACAAAAATATCCGTCAACTACGCTGTCATGTTCACAAAAGCGGATAAAATTCTCACTTTCTTCCGCAAATCGGAGGCCTTCGAAAGGAGCACTAGCTTTACGCCTCGCACGAACAGCTTGCGGCGCTCTGCCGCGCAACGATGGAATATGATGCGCGCACTTGTGGTATTCATGGTATATGCCTTGTATATTGCCATAGGGCTATGGTACTTGATAGGTTTCTTGGAGTCCGTTCCACCCGGTTGGTTCGTTCCAATGTGGATATTATTTGCATTCTCGAATCTCGGTTACGTCTTATACGAATCCGCATGCCATTTCTTTTTGAGGAGCTGCACAAATGTTCTGGTAGAATACATTCGAGCCCAAGTGGAGTTCATTAAAGAGGCAGGCAAATTGACGAATTTTCACCTTCAATCACAATCCTCTCTTCAAATAGAAGCTGTGCGACTCCGTATGTACAAGATTAGGAAACTCAAGGATTTGTTGAACGACATCTGGGCAGGTCCGCTCATTATTCAGTGTGCAAGCACCCTCGTGATAGATTGCGTCATCGTGGACGCCGTATTTCACGACGGTATTAAGAGAGAACTTTGGATAATTGTGGTCTGTTCTCTGTACACCTCGGTTTGCTTCATTGACCTTGCTTACACTGGACAAACATTAATTGGCGAGGTAAGCCAACATAACGACTAGAATCTTAGAAAATCAAATTTACATTAGCTTTCTTGTTTCCCAGGTACACAACCTTAAGAACACAATTCTGATGCTCCCTGCCTTCGGGGTGCCAGACAGCTACCTTCAACAGGTATATGAACAACCGGCGATGTCTAGCATCAAAGGATAAAGACTGATCGACTTGTGTGTTTTTTTTCTTTTCTTGACAGCTCCGTTACCTCTATGAAAGCGTTGACCTCGAAGAGATGTGCCTTGGCAGTGGAGGCTTTTTCGCTCTCCAGAAGTCTTTGCTGGTCGCAGTAAGCGAATTACAAGTTTAGAAACAGGCGAGAGTCCCTTCAAAATGTCGGTGCTTCACTCCTTTTGTATCAGGCGACTAAATGTGTAAATGAAAACGTCGGGCGTGAAGAAAGATAACCAAAAGTAAACAAAATAGTACTAAACAAGTTAAACTCAAGTAGCACGGATTTTGGCAAAGCATTGGCACGCTGGCTGACGATGGTCTTTTGGCCAATGGCCAAAGAGTGGTCATTCATTGGCCAACGCAAGGCCGATGGCTGTTGGCCAATGGCCAGAGAAAGGCCATTAATCTGCCAATGGCTGGCCACAGGCCAAATGACCATTGGCAGGCATTGGCCAATGATTGGCCAAATCTGTGCTGCTTGGGAAGTTACTTTGACGAAAAACAATTTTGTGTATGTTTTTTGTTTCTTTTTTAACGTCTGGTAGACAATCACGTCTTGCTTCTGCGTTGCCATAATAATCAATATTTTAAAGGGGCGGAGCAACGACTTCTGTACTTTCAGAAAATACCCCCTGGAAGTAAAGTTTGGCGATAGTGACCTATGAAACACGAGCTCTGCTGTTGTTGTTTTCTACGCTATGTGGTAATCCAAGAAAAATAATTTAGAAAAAAGAAAGCACCGTTTATCCCCTCAGTTGCCAGTCAGAACAAGCGGCCCTGTTGTCTGGCGACAAATATATGCCGGATATGTTTATCAAGCATTATACACGACGCACTAGCCGAATGCTAGCTGAGGCATTGATTGTCACAAGCCCAAATCTAGAACTCACGCAGTGCTAGTGTCAAATCTAAGAGCCGGATTTGAATATCGTCACGATGAGTTTATCCTGGTGACCGTGTCAAGACTGGAGTACTTGTGAATATGTCATCAAGTTTAGTTAGGAAGTAAATATTATCACGAAGGTTCGTTTTTATCTTTGAAATTGCACTGCGACAAACGTTGCGTGCGGGCATAATAGTGTCACTCTAGTCACGTGGAGCTTATATCAGATGATAAATATTCGAATGCAATATCACTTCACGACCCCTTTAAGGCGTTTTCTAGCTGAAGAAGTTCCAAGCCAGGTCAGTCGTTCTCATCTAATAGATATTAAGGAAAGAGCACAGCGAAGGCTGGTATGTGTGCTCTGTCGCCCAAGCCTTTTTCTTTTGCCTTTTTTTACGAAGTGAGAAATGAATTTCAGAAAGACACCTAAGATTTTTGTTTGCTTGCGCCAACAGAACAGTACTTTCAGGTAAGATATTGTATATGATCTTGCAGCCGAAAATGTCTACTATCTTTTCCGTTTCAGATGGCTGGTTCAGTAATTACTTTCGGCGTGGTTCTGATGGAAACAAGCAAATCGATGGCACTCAAGATCAACGCAGCCTAGCTCTTAATGCCTTGCAAAATAGTCCATCGTTCATAGGGACATGAACTTCATCAGCATCGAGGGACTTCTGAGGAAACTCGTTGTAATCACAAGATGAATGTCACCTGAATGTAGTGTAAGCGTAAAGAAGTATTCGTAATGAATTTCTCTCTTGTGGCGGTTAAGTCACGCAAAGAAAGACTGGACATTGGATTAGGATTGGCCGGTTGAAAGTATCGAAGTGGCGCGAATGATTCATCTACTTGAGGTAGCCCTGGTTGCAAGAGGAATTCATGACCATTGTAACTGAAGTTGCATCGAACGCTTTCAAGTGCGGGAGGAGGACGGAGAGGGGGAAGGGATTTTACGACAAGGCATCATTTTGAGAAACAGACGCACTAGGTGTTTGAGCATTCAGAGTTGAGATTCGTTAGTTGAGATTCGCTGGAATAACATACACACACGCACGGTCCTTATAACATTTTGTTTAGGTTAATTTCTTGTAAAAACACTTACACGCACACACACACGCGCGCACACCTTCCCCACAAAATTTAATTTAGGTTAATTTGGAAGTGTTTATCTTTTCCTTAGAGTTATTTCGTCTCTTCTGCTCAACATTAATTTCCTTTTCGAGTGAGATAACCATAACTTCAACCTTAAATATCTTTCTTTTTAGTTTCTGTTAAGATTTCAAAGAATGAAATGCTTTTTAACTGAACACCATAGTTTTAAGAATGTCTTCGTCAGACCCTACGTCCGCACGTCGGTGCACCTCGTCGCTCCATTTAGCGGAGGAATAAATCACGTCATCTGCAGTCATGTGAACTATACGCCGATTCAATTTGCCCACCAAATTCAGCGTGGAAATTTACAAAAAGATATATAGGTTCTTCTTGTGCTGCCCGAAACAAATGTTTAATATCTTCAGAAATATAAACGATCGGTTCATAAGTACCGCTGCTTGGGCTGGCTGCAGCGATTAAGGTCACTGCCCGTGTTTTTTACTTTCTTCCAGTTGAGCAAGTTAATTTTTTTTCATTTCCTGCAGTCTATACTGCAAGGTTTCTTTTTTTCCTTGTCTTAATATCGGTTCTATATGTAGAAATTAATATTTCTTGTTTGTACATTATCACCTGCAACTATGTCTTGCTAGTAACCAGGACATGGACTTTTTTACATCCCACGACAAGAACAGAGGAATAGACCAGCAAAATGTTCACTAATGTGTGTTCAAATGAAAGCAATGAGACGGCATGCTTGAAACTCGACTTGTCGTAGTTGCGGCGTCATGCCATTACCTACAAGCTGTGACGCTTACCTGGGGAACCCCAAGCTACCGTTGTTTCTAGAAAAACAGACCTTGCTACTGTTGAAGACGCAAAGTCAGATCAGGGACCCTAATCTACACAGCGAGACGATGAGACCGGGACATCGCCACCTTTTCCCTTGGACGGCGGTGCGGCGCTGACCAACTGCAGCAGGCGGTGACGTCTTGGTTCCTCGGTCCTGCCGTGTAGATTAGGGCCCCACAAATCCCCAGGCAAAAAAAGAAATGCTCCACTCGCCAAATTCACCATTTTGATCAAACTGCACTACGTACCCGCACCTCTCTTTGTCTGGTACCTCTCTTTCTAGAGTGGTTCACGGAAAATCCACCATTTTTCTCGAGTCGGATGCCCGGAGGTGGCGATGTGACGGTCGCACAATGGCCGTGCTTCTCTTGGTTAGGAGGTGCGAGTGCATCAGCAAGACCGACTATGGCTGCGTTTACACGGATGAGACCGTAGCGCAGCGAATCAAGAATTTAATATTTTGATTGGTAGTATATGGGTAGAAGAGGAAGAAATAGGAAGACAGGGTGCGGGTGATTGGTCGCTGTTCGATTCGATGCGCTATGATCTGACTCATCCCGATCTTTCTAGAAAGCAATTTGCGTGATACTTTGTGCTTTATAGATATCACCTTCCGAAGAATAAAAAATGCTCTTTTTCGTTTTCTTTCCCCAGCTTTCGGCGTTCCTGTGTGTCATTCTTGCGGCTGCCCCTGCGCGCGGCGCAAGCGATAACGCTACAGCGCTACTGTATCGTTTAACCATACGCGAATCAGGGTCATTTACAAGCGTGTGTCGGCATCTGTCTGCGCGTGGTAACAGAGCGTCTCAAAGGAACTAGACTTCGTTTCAGCTAAAGTCCAGATGCAGCCGACGCTACGAGCTAATGGGACCAATCAAGCAGAGTTAAAAGCGCAAGTCACTTGCTCTTTTCTGTTCATGATTGGTTCAGCGATAATAGAACACGTACGGAAACGGAAGGAACTCCATGACGATGCGCTTTTGATGTTGTCTGATTGGTCCGACCAGCTCGTAGCGTTGGCTGCGTCTGGGCTCAATGTGAAACGGGGTATAAAATGTATTAATTAAAAAAGAAAAAATTCAGCTCGCGCTTTCGGTATTTTATCAAAACGATAAGAATGCTTTTCTTGTAGCATTATTGTTCCTGATATTTTCTTTAGCGAAATTATATCCAGCAACGAAATTCTGCCAGCTTGTCGTCTGCGAGCAACGTGAAAAATGACCGCATCTCCACGTGGTGAATGATGTTGATTGGGACGAAGCTCTGGTGGTGCTGATGATACTGATTTTATTGTTCATAAGTAGTGCTGATGGTGCTGACTTTTTTATTGCTCACAGGTAGTGCTGAGTTCCGGGTGTAGTTTCGACTTCATTATTACTGCTTTATGGTCGGTGAAATGCAGAGCCAGCGCTTCTTCTAGCGGAATAGCTAGGATCCGTTAGAAGCCGTGGGAACGCATCTCCACCGCTTAAGTCAACGGTCCATGTCAGAAAGAGAATGTGTGTATGGAACGTGGTTATATACGCGTTTGAGCATTTCACGGTAGCGCCCTCTCGTCTATAAACGTTGAGCCAATGCATGCAAAGTTGAACGCGATTATATACGCATTTGACCGCAGCGCCCTCTCCTGTATAGACGTTGAGCGGCTACATGCAACGTTTCATTCATGAGAGAAGCCCCAGCTCTTGAGTTACTGCCACATCTCAGAGCTTCCTACTCGTCCCGCAGTCATGGCCGAGTGGTTAAGGCAATGAACTAGAAATCCATTGGGATCTCCCCGCACAGGTTCGAATCCTGTCGACTGCGCAAACATTTTTCTTTTTATGTTAGCACGGACGGACGGACGGACGGACGGATGCGGACGGACGAATGGTCAAGGCTAGACCCTAAGGAGCTTCGCCCCTAAAAATTGTATCACGCCGGACCGAAACGTGGCCGAGATGTGTTAAACTTGAGGAAGAAAACGAGAAAGGACGGACAACCAGAAACTTCCTTTAGATGTCGCTCGCTAAAGGAGCCGTCCAAACTTCAGAGCATCGGGCCTATATCTGCAGCGTTTGGACCCCCAGGTACGGTGTGAACCGGCGGCCGCAGCCCATCCTTGCCGAACGCAGTGCGGCGATTTGTGCAGGTATTACTAAATCTTTTTAGTTCGCGGTTTAATGTCGGCATCCTGAATCCAGTCCGCCTTAGCGAACACGAAGGGCACGCCGGGCTACCGCATCCGTTCCATGCAATGCAGGTCCGCCGAACACAAGAAAAGAACCGAGCGAGGCATCGTGTACACAACTTACAGGAGTTAGAGAAAGGAACGCAGCCTTCGGGCAAAAGCACGCCAGGGTGAGGGTGCCTCGATACCCTCGTGTTTAGCGTGATGTCATTTTTGCAGTACCCGAGGACATCGGCGCGCGCTCACATGGAAGAAACGATGAAATAACTGAAAAGTATATGCCACCGTAGTACTGTCAATGCCAGGAGCTCTTGCCGGAAAATGCTTTTTTATACGCTTCAAAAAAAACAAAAAAAGCTCGCGAGCAAGTTATGAGATGCTTCACGAAGGCAAAAATCGCTTACTGAAGCCACGTGGGTTTGTTTTCAAGCACTTTCCTATGCGGGCAGAAAATGATGGAGAGGAGGAAACGGGAGCGCTCAGAAATGTAAGAACACTAAGTTCTGGTTGGGATGATCATTGGGTAGACGCAAAGCGAGCTGCCGTTTGTTTCTCTACCCACTCTTCGAACGCGTTTGAACGCCCAGCGCCAGCTTGCGGCGTTCGCGTTAGAACGCATTCGAACAGCGAGCGGAGACAAGAGGAAGTTTTCGTAGACCGCGTTTGCCCCTCCGCTAAGCCCTCCGCAACAAAGAAGCCGCTACTGCGCCTGCGCGCCATTGGCCTTGACTGTATAGAGTTCCGGGTATCGTAGCGGGTTGCGGAGAGCAGTTTCGGGATGGCGAAAACGATGTACGAAAACTCCCTAAAGGCAGATACGTCTACCCACGAATTATTTCAGTCAGAGCCCGGCGCTCCGGCGTCCTTGCTCGTTCTCATAACCTCCTCTCTTTTAGTTTCTACACGTATAGTTTGTTTAGCTTTGTTTGCGACCGAGCCCGAAGCCAGCAGCACGAGCATGTTGTCCTGAACCATAGCCTCTGTAGGCGCCGAGCGCCAAGAAGAGAAGATGGCATCGAGGACATGCGGATGCAGATCAACCAGTTGACAACGCAAGTGGCCGCACTCATGACCGCTGCTTTATCTAGATCTCGCCAGCGTTCCAGGTCTCGTTCTTCCCAGTTCGGACGTTCCCCACTACGACCCGGATCCGCTCCACCAGGTATCTGCTGGTACCACTGGAAGTTTGGGAACAGTAAGTAGTCTAAATAAACGTGTAGGACCTACACTTTGTTCCGACATATTTGGTGACCCCGCTACGCACGCATTCTTCAGCGTTTCCGCTGCCCTCGTACGAGACATGGCCACTGGACAACCCAGCGGAGATGTCGGTGCGGTTCGCCTTCGACTCCCACATTTTTGGCCTTCTGACCCCCTCCTATGGTTCGCTCAAGTGGAGGCTCAGTTTTCCACAGCAAAGATGTTATGTATCAAGCAACCAAGCTGCCGCCCAGAACAACCGGACAGCGCGAGCCATGATCTCGAGCAGGTGCATGCGCGCGGCGCGAGCATTGGGAACTGACCTAGGCGCCATGCCAGTCCTGTCTGTTCCGTACCAGTAAAGATCTGTCTGTCTATGCTAGATCCCAAACTCAACGATAAAGTTAACTCAATCGGTTGCTGATTGGCTGCCCTTTTGGTCACGTGATGGGACGTTGCGATTGAGTTTTTCTCTGCGGATTCCGATGGAGTTCGAGCTACGCTGGTGAAATAATAAAGTTAGCGGTGACGTCAAAATGTCGTCACGATTCAGTTTGGCGATTGAGATAACTTTGTAGTTGTCAGGAAGCCGGAGTTGCCAAACTCAATGAAGATGGCGACGTTCACGCTCGCGGACGGGGCGAGCCAAAGCGATCTGTCACGGACCATCGTTACGTTTTTGATGTGTTCGGTTCAAGGTTCGTCAGGGACGTAATCGGGGAATACTACCCGACAATCGCTGGCTCTGACAGTTGCCGCGGAAGCTTTGGCGGCGTCGCGAGGGGCCCCATTTGCTGACAGCCAAGCAGCAAGTGCTCTCAGCTTCTGAGTTGCTGGAGGCATATTTTGGTGCGGCGAAAACATCACCGTGCATCGGTGCGCACTGAGTCGCGTTCTGTTGGATGTTAAAGAGACGATAATCGATCACCCGGGGTTCAAGGTGGGTGGACTTCGCGCGAAAGGAAGACGGAGAGACGACAACCAAGAAGTTCAGCGATGCGAATTCAGCAGTGCGCTCGGTAAATACTATCTGAATTGAATATTTTCTCAACGTGCTTGCACGAAAGCTGTCGGTAGAGAACGGGCGCCTCATTCAACGCGATAAGTGTCGTGCGAGATCGTTTTAGGCGCACATTCAAGCTTCCTCAAGTGATTGCATGTGTATAATTCATCCAAAGGTGTTGGGTCCAACATCGGGATATTGTTCCGCTTAAGCACGTTGTGTCCGTTTTCCCTTCACACTTGCCAAACTCTGCTTGTATGGACAGATCATGATACATAATTTTGATTGCCTGCTATTCACGCTGCACCTCTTTGCTCTGCAAGACATGATTTTTGGTATCGTTTAAGCCAAGTGTAAATACCTCCACATTATTTTTTGTAATTATTATTATTATTATATTTATATTGCAGGCTTTTGGGGATGTTATAAAAACCTACATGCTATTAGTTCCAAGCACAGACTGCATTAGCATAGAAAGCATCTATCTAGCCTTCATGTGCTTTTGGATAACTGAAAAGGTTATGAAACATTAATGTCAGAGGCCGTTGTGTGCAGGTGACAGCGACTAACCCCTGAAACCGTGGTTGCACACCGAATTCCTCGCAATCCCAATGAATGCTGTGCTGTCCCAAGGCCAAGCTTCACAAAAAGTATTGCTTGAGATTCTGTTGTGGAGCAGTGAATAGGATGCTCAAAAGCAGGTCCAGTGTTTGCAAAGGTACTGGGCACAGCAATATCATTCGCCTTTCTGCACAAGGCGGGCTCGTATAACAGTATCTTCCCGAGCCCCTTGCTCCTCAAGAGTTCGACCCCGAGGATGGTGCGATCTTTGACAGCAGAGGACAAGCTGTGCAGCGTTGAAAATTTAGAGGTGGCCGCCTCCGCACCCCAAGTATGTGCTGCCTACCAGGGTCGCCCTCATCAAACTTGCAGCCTGACAGCCGTCGAGTCTGTTACGAGCTTCGTCTTTCGAATCGTCACATTTGAAAGATACTTGTGGGCATCTGCTTGCAATTTTGTGTCATACTTTGTAACTTGCCCAATCTAGTAGACACGGCAAGTCCATTTTGACTGCAGAGCGATCTACCTAGCAGACAGTACAAGCGGCATTCAATTTTGTTGGGATCTTTTATCGACTACCTATTATAGATAAAGGAACAGTTTGATACAAGGACACTTTTCTTGATCGGAAGCAATTGCATATGCATTAAAACGACTGACACCAAGTCCATGGCAGGAAAGTCTGGTATTTCAGAAAATTCTGTTTCATGTTTGAAAAAGATAGACATAACAAGTATATTTATTTTTATTGCTGTGGTACCTGGGCTGAAGAAACACCTCACCAAGCATGTGATGTCAGATTTCTGGTATAGCACCTAAAATTAGAACTTTATACGTTTGTGATAAGTTGGTTTTTCTGAGAAAGCTTTGTGACACAATGTTTATGACAAGGGTAATCTGGCAAAAATGTAAACCGCATAAGCTGGACTCCGAAGCATTACGACTGAGAACAAAATGCAGGGCCCCCTCAAGGGTGGCATCTCGTTTCTCATCGACTGTGTAAGCATTCCAGCTCGAACCGTGTATTGTTCTAAGCATAGAAAAAGAAAAGGTGAAGAATTAACTGTGGTTGCTGGTATCTGGATGATTGGAGCTCCACCACCGTACCACCATTAATTGGGAAATTTTTGGTTCCTTGTATACGAAATTCACATTGACATCACAAGTTGCGGTACAAGTGTCGGTACATAAACAATTGCAGCGAGATTTGCTGACCCAAAAATGTTATTCCATGTATGACAATTTTTGTCGGGTATGACCAAGGTACTTCTACAAATCTTGTTTCCATGCTATACTGAAATCATGACAGAAGCAAAATAGTGCATAGGGAGCATTTTTATTGTAAGATGGAAATTCTGCACCATTATGAGGTGCAGCACGAGTGTGGTCAGTGAAGATGGCTGCTGGGCATGTGCAGCGGCTTGTCCCACCAGAGCCTGCAGCCAAAGTACACAAAAGGGGCTAATGCTTACAAATATATACATTTTTAAACAGCATGTTAGAGAAATTGCATAGAGCAATATAATCCCAGTGGTGTGGTAAGCAGTAGTGTATGGCATACCACTGCTTTTACCTTCTCTCATAACTCTCATGCAGTACTGGAAATAGCAAGAATGCGAGACTTTGGAAAGACGTTTAGTTTATGCGAGTACCTTCCTAACCAAGGAAGTGCTCAGACCAGCACACTTATGCTGTGGGTTTTCCAGTACAGCACGTAACCTATGAGACGGGCAGCCCTCAGCAATGTGCATTTAGCTTGATCTAATTACTTTGCAGTAAACAGGCCTGCTCTGTCGATCACATATAAAAATGGAAAGGGACAAGCTGGTGGAAATCGGTCACTTCGAAACCCAACAGAAGGTCAGAAAAGGAAAAGGAGGGAAAACACAAGACTGCTGCATTTGCCTTCCTTTCTGCTATAACTGTCTGTCATAGCTGATTTCCAATGACACGCTAACTGTTGTTCCCATCAATGCACTTGGTGCTGTGGAAGTCCAGCTCTTCCACATTGTGTTGAGCGAGCAACAAAGGATGTGAGCACGAGCTGCTCTGGATGTAACTGAATAAAGCAAGGATGAAGAAACTCGGCCTAAAATAACTTATTATTGCCATATGATGCAGGTTTTCTTTCCACGGTTCTCTACAGAATGCTTGCCAGCCAATTTTGGACCTTGACTGCACTTCTCTAAAGCTAGGGAATTCATGTTGCACTCCAGCAGCATGTGCAATGCAACCAGTTGCTCCTGCTGAGTGGGCGAGAGGTCGTAAAGAGTGCAGTTGGGGGCAGTTCAGGCCCTCACCATTCAGGGTGGCAGTTCACCTGATGACTGGTGCACGGCTGACAACATGACACAGTTTCAGTAGCACGCGTACATGGTTTGCGTGTGATGTCATGTCAGCAGGTGCCGTGGTGATCGCCACCACTCTGTACATGTAAGATGTGGTTAATGGCAGAGGCTGCTCCTATTACCACGTGCGTCTCCGAGCAGGCGCGCTTGTGGCGGAGTGATTGTCAAGCTTGTTTCCCTTGCAAAGGTCCGAGGTACGGTGCCTGGCCGTGCAGGCACCTTTTTGTTGTTTCTGTAAATCTGGCATTCTGGTAAATTCAAGAACCCTCTTGCTTGTTCGAAGTTCAAATGTTATATGCACCGAACCTTCTACGCCGTTTGTCCCAGACACCCACGTATATGAGGGTGAGGCGATACGGACTCTCGCTCTTACGCTCGATCGTGCTACTCCGCCTTGATGCCTGCAAAGCTACCTCTTTGTATTTTTGTTTTGGCACAAGTTCACCAAATTAAATGTTTAGATTTTGTTCATTTATCACCTCATCATCTGTCATTCGTGACATTTTGGTGGAGGTGTGGGGCATTCACAAAAAGGTGCATGCACGGCCACGCATCGAACCTCGTACCTTTGCAAGGGAGGCAAGAACGACAATCACTCGGTCACAAGCGCGCCTGCTCGGAGACGCGCGTGGCAATATGTGCTAGTGCAGGAACTTGGGTTAGTCCTGGGCAGAAGTTTAAACCGTCAAGTGGTCACGGCAAAGTTTGCCCGTATTTGTCCAGTTCAGTACGCAGAAAATATTGCCCTGTGTGGTGGCAAGAACCCTCTGCTACTTGCTCTTAACTGGACTATTGCAGATTGTGATCTCTAGCCAAAGGTGGAGGACTTTAATACCCAAGTGCGAAAAATTAAGAGAAATATGCAAAAGTGCATGACGACGATTTTGCTGAGTTCGATAGGCAATGCCCAGATAGGTGCGTCCTGTTGCCACAGCCCTTTGCACCTTTTATATAAATAGAAGACGTCAATTTAGGAATTGGTGAGCCAGTTTTGTCTTAGTGTCATTTCCTTGTCAATTTCAGAGTGGTGGGTAGCTGTAGTGTTGCCGGGAATGTTTGGCGGAAGCAGGCTGCTGTTGGGAAATGGGACCGGAGACACAGTGGGAATGTTTGGTGCAAGCAGGCCACTGTCCGGAAATGGATAACTGGAGCCCCAGCCTTTTTGCAAACTGGCCCTTAGTCTCATCCATTTTTCTGCACTCTTGCTCGACACAAAACTCGAGTAACCTTGTGTGAATTGCCTCTGCACCATGTGTACACGTAAGTTTGTGTGAGTCTTGTCTGAGGTGTCACCTTGCTAGAAACACGGTTGGGCCTACAGCCACCTTGGGAGCTCCCGACGAGGCACAATAATGTTTATGAAAGCTTCTTCGACCTTCCTCGTAGTTTTGCACGGTGGAGATAGCGGTCACATTTTTATGCAATTGCTGAGATGGGCACAAAAACTGTCACTTTGGGCCACTGGAGCCAGCACAGTTCACCATGATCACAATGTAGCAAAGCTGCAACCACAGACCATCACTGGTCATCAGCATAAGACTACCGACGTACTGGTGCATAATACATATTAATGACGCGACATAGGTGCAAACAGTGCATCATGGAGATGAGTCCAGACGTTTTTATACCTACCATTTGGTGGTGGTGGTGGTGGAGCTTCCACCTGTGCTGGGTCCTCACTAGCACCTTTGGTCGCAGCAGATGAGTCCTGCAAAATCTAGTTAAACACAAGTTAACGCACAACAAATTGACAGCCTTTCTGGTTACTAGTTGATGTAATGCCCCTTGCATACACCTTAGAATTGAGGTATCGGAGTGCCTCATGCACAAGTCTAGAGAAATTAACTCGTAAGCTTGAGCGCTACGATCCGAGCTTTCGAAGAAACATTACGAGGCAGCACAATCGTGCAAAGTCAATAAGACTAAAAAGAACACAGTGTCTGTTCACTACAAGTAGCAAGTTTTAGCAGACCGTTACCGTGTTCTGCGGTGGCCACAGTACGGGTGGTAAGGCTTTAAGCGCGCTGAAAAGCATGCTTTAAAGTCACAGCGCGAGCTACCAGTAGCAATTTCGCTGTGCACGGCCACGCTACGCTAAAACCGCCTATTGCGATTCCCAGCACTTACCAAAGCTGCAGCCGAGATGCCGTGTGGCGACGGATGAGGCGCGTCCCCTCTCGAAATCATGCGCCTTCTTCCGTGTCTTTGCGGGCCAGGATTCGGTCCTACTCCTCGAGTTCAGCGACAGCACTTGGTTCACGCCCCCAGCAGACTGCCGAGTGGCATTTGCGACGTGACAACCTTTGAAAAGGCCCGACTCGACAACAAAAATTCCAAAAGTGAGGCAGACCTTCGTACAGACACACGAGCACTTTACGCGCGACATCCACCGTCGGCTATGATGATTCATCACGATCGCGATGCAGCTCACGCATTGCGATCATCTAAATTGTTTCACTTACGTAAAAAGACATGATTCATGCGACCTAAACTTGACACCGGTAATTATATTTAGATTGTACCAACATATACATTTTCAGAAGTTGAAAATGTTGCTTTTACAAGAACCTCCGATGCGACGTTGCGCATTCCGCTCTAGGGACATTTTTTGGGTACATATCCTGATGGAGTTACAACTCAAGCGCCGCTCTTTCTCGACGTCATCAACGCACCGCGATGAAGTTACCTGCCAGTTGAGTTCGCACGCCAATTGAGATTAGGCTCCTCCCACCGGCGACGTCACGATGAAGTTTCTCCATCGCTTTTTCCAGCATAGACAGACTGGATGAATATAACAATTGGCGACGAGGATGGGGTTCTCCTGAGTCCCTCACAGGCGGCTCGTGCGAGTCGTCGGCGCCAGCAGCGTGGTTCACAGCAGCGGAGGCTGAAACCGTCACTCCAACTCTTGCTACTGAGAAGCTGCCTCCAAGTCTACCGTTACAGCATCCAGAAGAAACGGCACCAGTAGACCCGACCAAGTTGGTCTACCGGCTACTCTACCGGTGGAGCGTACGGAGGTAGAGGTACCAGTGGACCCGGCTCATGGGTATCGACGCACCAACTCTCCTCGGGCTTGGCGCCCACCTTCAAGATATGGACAGTCAATCTAAGGGGGAAGAAGTGTTACGTATCAAGCAACCAAGCTGCCGCCCAGAACAACCGGACAGCGCGAGCCATGATCTCGAGCGGGTGCATGCGCGCGGCGCGAGCATTGGGAACTGACCTAGGCGCCATGCCAGTCCTGTCTGTTCCGTGCCAGTAAAGATCTTGATGAATATAACAAAAGATCACGGGACAACTCACGAAATTCCACCAAGTCATTGCAGTTTGGTCACCAGAAGTCGCAACAGAGGTCCGGGACCTTATTCTCAAGCCACCAAATCAGAACTCATACGACACCCTCAAAACGGAACTGGTGAGAAGAACGTCCATTTCCGAACAACGACAACTACAGCAACTGCTGACAACGGAAGAACTTGGCGATAAAACGCCATCCCAAATGCTTCGACGCCTCCAGCAACTGCTTGGTGACTCTTCCACGACATTTGACCCTTCGCTCCTTCGAGAGTTTTTCTGCAGCGGCTACCGGCGACTGTCAGGATGTTACTATACTCTGTTTCACCTTATGATGTACCGCAGGAAAGGCTACAAGCGCGAGCTCCTTGCTCTAGGGCACATCTCAGAGGCACAAGCTCTCGCGCGTCAAGAGCAACTCCCAACGCTATGAGCTCGCGGTTCTAGCCTTCTCTGTGGTACAACATCAGGTGAAACGGAGTATAGTACCAACAACGAACATCACCTTTGAAGGTCCAACGCCACACTTCTGCACCGCTAGAGGCATTTCCAACCATGAAAAAGCGCTTCGACGACATCCACATCGATATCGTGGGACCCCTACCACCATTTGAGGGCTACCAATATCTTCTTACATGCGTGGATTGGTTCACCCGCTGGCCAGAGGCATTTCCCATTCAAGATATCCGAGCAGACACCGTAGCACGCACTTTCGTTCAAGGATGGGTGTCCCGATTCGGCATCCCATCTACTCTCACAACGGACCTGGGACGTCAATTCGAAATCCGCGCTCTTCCGACAACTTCTATCACTCTTCGGAACAAAACGAATACGAACGACCGCCTACCACCCTTCCGCAAATGGACTCGTCGAACGTTTTCATCGCTCATTGGAAGCGGCGCTGATGGCACAATCCAACCCAAAGATCTGGGACACAAGTTTGCCGATCGTCCTCCTTGGACTTCGGGCTGCTTTGAAGCGAGACCTCGGCTACAGTCCAGCCGAGTTAGTATACGGCTCTACCCTACGCCTACCCGCAGAATTTTTCGCATCTGGTGTTGAAGAGCCAGCTCCTGATCCTATGACATATGCCAATCAGCTGCGAACGATAATGCGAAATCTCCGATCCACATCATCCCGTAAGCAAGCACGAGCTTCAGTACACGTATCGAACGACCTTGACACGTGCAGCCACGTATTTCTACGCAGGGACAGCTCTAAAAGATCGCTTCATTAACCATACACCGGGCCGCATAAGGTACATGCAAGAAGTGGACCTTCAGAGGTAGTTAAGTAAATATACATTTTACAATCGACTACAATGGACGCCAAGAAACCGTTTCCATTCACCGCCTAAAACCCGCTCATCAAGAACCGCTCTTTAATCCAAACCATGCCATTCAGGTTTCCACCATTCCCGCTCGACCGACCACTGATCACCACTGCCTCACCTCAAACCGAGCCCCTCGATCTGATAAAACCCACACAGAACACCTCCAATGCAGACAAGCACCTCAAGAATCCAACAGACCCAGCTCTCCTTATTCCGAAAACAACCACAGAGACTCCGGTCTGTTTGGATCTAGACAATCAAACTCTCCGTCACACACGACGACCATTATTAACCGCAACCAAACAAGCACAGGCGATTCTCTCCGAGCTTTGCCTCGTCAAGTCCCGTGGTGTTTACCACCATCGTACGGTGGTGCGGTCATGCTAGGAACGCGGGAGAGAGATAGTATTGTAGGCGCCGAGCGTCAAGAAAAGAAGTAGAGGAGCCCAAGGTCGCGCAGCGCGCGACCCTCGACTGAGCGTGCAGCACGGCCGACAATCTCGGTGGGTATCGAAGATATCCCTCATAGCGTTAGACATCGTAAAGTGTAAACAGTGTAAATAAACGTTTAGGACCTAGACCTGGTCCATAAACCTCCTACACACACGAACTCATCTCTTACGTCACGGCGCGGTGGTGGCGCGTCGGGAGCACTTCCGGTCTGGGCTGTGGGCGGAAGTCGCCATGGGGAGGTGCATTCCTGTGTTACTTTAGAAGAAACCGGAAAAAACCTGCCTTCTCCTCATAACTCCACTATTGGGGAAGTACCACAACAGTCGGGAACGGTTTGAAGGTCAGTTTTTGTGCGTTTTCCGCCTGGTCGGTTCGTCCGAGAACGTGAATAGGGGCCGTAACATAGGAAAAACAGACGTCATCGAACCAGGATTGCTTGGGCGGGAAGCACTTTCGATTGAATTCACGGATACTTGTGGTCGTCAGATATATTTGCTTTGTTCCAACGTGAACGCCGGAAAACCATCAAGTTGCAGAAGAGTGGTTGTTTGGGCGAGTTGGTTTGACATCTTATACAATCTTGTGCGCAGCAAGGACGAGGACAAAGAGAGAACAGGACACAACAAGGCCTTGTTGTGTCCTGTTCTCTTCTTTGTCCTCGTCCTTGCTGCGCACAAGATTGTATAAGATATCAAGTTGCACGGACCACCTGCAGACATCGTTCAGTGCGTCATCAAGTTCAAACGGCCGCCTCCTCGTTCGAACTGTCGTCTGCTGTCTCAAACGTTTCTGCTTGTCGTCTGCTCGTTCAAAAGACAGCGTCCCGTAGACCAAACGTTAACCCGGTAATTGCGATTAGATGCGCAGGCCTCGAAAGTCGTTGAAGTTTGAAGGTTGCTCCCGGTAAGTGGGATCGGTGTAAACAGTAGATATAAGGAGATGTTGATAATTGTTACCAGTGGCCATCACCGACTTGTTATGCCTGATTCACCTGGTCCGATTCTGCTTCTCCTTACAATTTTCAGTATCGACGTCAACATCTCACCTACGGTTCAGGCTTTTGCAGCCCGAGCGACATCATGACGGAAAATAGCGAGCAGAACCTCACCATGTAAATTATGCTTTAACGTCTATTCTGCGGCGTCCGCAAGGAATGCGTCGTCGCATGTTACATTATTTACGCCAAGTTTTGCGGTGTAACGAGCCTCGTTAATTTCGCTGAGTCCGCTCCAGTAGTCATACATTGCCAGGAGGACGTACAATCAACAACTCCAACACGAAAAAGTAGCTCGGAGACTCACACCGACGCCGACAACATCCCATTCCAATGGTTTGTTTATGGGCGACGGCGAGCTTCTTGCCCACACCCTCATGGCGCACACTCTAAGAAAAAATGGAGGAAAAAAGTAGCAACGGCGCGTCTTCCTCCCTTCTACTGACGCGCCCCCAAGCGGACACGAGAAGAAGGGAGGAACGAGACGTTTTCCTCCTTCTCCAGGCAGACGGGAGAAAGCTTTCGCCCTCCCGACGCATCTTCTTTCGGTTTCGTTTTTCGAGCAGGTCGCGCACGTTGTTTAATAAATGCTGTTGAGTTGATTGAGCTTCAGCGGCAGCGAAGGCCGCCTGTAATTCCGTCTTCTAGTCCAAACGTGCGGAACATTTCGGTTGCATTGACGTTTTTATCATTAATATTTTATCAAACGAGCAAACGAAGCCGCTAGAAACAGCGAAGTTCAGGAGCAGTGCCAGCAGCGCCACGTACACTGGGTAAGATGACCGTAAACCACGCGGAACGCTGACTGTTCGACGTTATGGAAATCGCAGGAACTGCGTCCAAGACAGGCAGGTTTTGCTGCCGGCTGCCTGGGTGCCTTCCGTGCTGAGTTCGGTTCTGTTTTCCGATGCCGAGTGCAACCGGCGTTCAACGTGCTTCTGTATTTGTGCGTGTCAGCAACATAGCAGCAACATCGTGATGGCAGTGTTGTGGGTTGTGAACAGAAGACTGGAATTATCGCCGATATGACCGTGTGTTCGCGTATCAGCAGTGTAACAACAAGATGAGGTGACGTAAACTGTCGGGCATTGATGCTGCTGGTCGGGCCGTGATCGGAGGGGGCGGGGTGCCGCAGGTTGACATTCCGCTCTACATTAAAACGTTTAATACCACTTGAGGGATTAGGTGCAATCGATCAACGTGCGGATAGTCATGTTGGAACGCTGGTCTGAACAGTAAGCTCCTAACATACAGTGGCCAATGTGACTGTCGGTTGTCTTGTCCCCGAGAGCGATTGCTCTCTGAGGAAAGGACTGAACAGTACGAAATCATGACGGAAAGAACGTATATTTACATGTTGGAATTTTAGCATTGAAAAAGAATAGTAGGTAAAATCGGAAAAAAAAAGCTACCCATTATTTTGCTGATTAAATATACTACGGTTCCTGGAGAAACTGCCCTCCAAGTGGCGCGCTGGGATGACCGCTAGAATTTTTCGTGCTCGCCACGGAGTAGCTCCGTACACTTAACACCTGCCGCAAGTCGCGGCTTTGAATGCATTCAAGTTGATCGAAAAGCGATTTCTCAGCCTGTGAAGCATCACTTCCAGCTGAGTGAATATCCGCTCTACAGAGATTAATTCAAGACAGCAATTGCAACCGTGCGCGAACAGCACAAATAGAAAAACAAACACTACATTAGAAATACAGGCTACGACTTGCCGTGCGGCGAAACAAACTCATGGCTTCGAACCGCATTGGAGCGGCTTGATTTATTGGCTTTCAAATAATTACGGCATGATTGAGCGTTTGATTTTCAATAAGAGATTCATCCCCTGAGCCATTAAAAATACTCTCAGATGTATGACATTGCTGGAAAAAAATCAACGTGCTGGGTATATTTTTATTGCTTATTCAGTCACCGAGAAATTCTGTACGTTCAAAACGACCAGTATAAAAGACGGAAACGCGGAGCTCGGGTGTAGTGTGCGGGTCAGTGTGCCGTTGTATTGATGTTTGTATGTGCAATGTATGTGTATGCTCTCAATGTATGTTCACCTGATGCTTGTAGTATGCGTGATGTGTGTATAGTGGAGGTTCCCGAAGGTCCCGCAGCGGAATGGTGGCCTGAGGAAATAATATTTTTTTTTGTAGAACATGAATTGGACAGTACCTAGCGCCACCTAGCCTAGCTACTTGCAATTACTCTGCTTGACCCTGCCATCTGGTGGCAAGCGATTTAACCTTCTTTCACGCTACGCGATAAACAGCGGCTTCGAGTTTGTTCTTTTGAGAGCGGCTTTTGGTTTCGCGGATTGGTTTGCCATTCCTCCGTGATATGCGGTTGACGAGGGAATTGTGACTCGAGAAACAGCAAAGGTAAGACGTGAAGTGCGCGAAGTGACTGGGTATCGGTTGTCTCCGATTAACATCGCAGTGCTGTCGACGAGAAGACTGAGTAACTGCTTTCGAAACGCAAGTTTCTGTACCTGTGGGGGAATCTGGCTTCAGAAATAAACACAGTTCGCGGAAAGCTCGTGTTACGCTTTTATTTGCTGCTCCTCTCGTCCCGTACAAGAGACGTAGCGTCCTCGGTAAGCCTTATTGAGCTCGATTTGCTCGATTCAGGGCCGCCATAATGAGATGCAGGCGACGGAGGAACTAGTTGCTCCCCTGCTTCAGGGACGAAAGTTTCTCCCTTTCTGAAGGAACATAGGTTACAAGACCGTTCCTCCCCTAAGGGAGGACTATCGATACCCTTTTTCTAAGAGTGCATGCGCGGCGTCGGTGGCGTCCGCTAGGGGCGCTCCGGTTTGTTCGTAAACATGAGTTGGTGTATATACTGACAAAGCCTGGCATATCGCCACGACAAGCGGACGCCATAATGGAAAATGGAGAGCGGCAGACAACGGATGGGGGAGAGGAGAGCCACGTGAATTGCTTCCCGATGCGGCGAGACGCTGAAACACACTTCTTCTGAGCGAACAAGCGTGTTTGGGGTCCTCGCCGCTGCAAAACTGTGCACAGACGTCCAGGTTCCCCGAGAAATGACTCTTTGATGGTCTGTGCTACCAGAAACTCGCATTACAAATCTTCGACCGGGCATTCTATGGCTCCGTCGACGAACTGCACGCTTTGTGAGTATAGACGCTTTGCAGCAGCTGTGCATGGGCGCCGCCATAAGTGACCTTCAGTTTTTGTTCCCTCTTACTACGTTCGCTTCACGTCATCGTTGCCACAGCAGGACAGGTTATTGCGACTTTAGGTGCTACTGTGTCCTCCTCCCCAGCATAGGCCCCTGTGGAGGCTCATAAACGCCCGCTTCAGTCGCTCGGCATTTCGGCAAAACAGGGGAAGGTCGGCTATGGCGGCTCAATCTGGCGCGTGTGCAAAGCGTCTATAGATTAGGCTATGCCTGAACGGTGCCTGCACTGAACGATATCGCATGCTTGGCGGGGACGCTCAGAGCCCGAGCTCGCTCTTGTTTAGTCTGCTACGTTCGCACTTTAACCGAAGTATAAGCACTTGAAGTGAGTGAGCCGCGTATTAAATTTTGAACACAGCACAGGGAGGCGCCACTTCCGATGAAAAAATGTGGTTTCGTTATATGAACACATTCGAAATATAAAGATAAATATAAATACATTTTGTAGTTTTCTAAGTAACCACAATAACGGTTTATAAAAAATAGCTACAAATTTTAAAGGCGATCAAACGCACGTGCTTAAAAGTATTCTGTAATAGCTATAGAAAAGGACGGAATCGGTATGACCCATATGTGCGAATGAGACATATTTAGTAACCTCGACATTGCGAACTGGTTGAGTGTCAGAGACGCGCTCTGATAATCCTGCGTCCAGAGGGCATCACTCATCAACGCCTAGAAATTATAACTCAGCTCTTAATCGAAGCTGCATTAATACCCAGCAAGCGCGAAACACTCATTTACAAGCTTCGCTTTGGCGATGCCAGTTGAATAGATGAATATCGGCGCAAACATTAAGCGCGCAAAGAATGCTCAAGGAGTCCAATCGAATTAGAAGGGTAAATATTCAGACAGGAATAAACTTAGCTCGCAATTCGCAAATATTAAGTAGTTTATTTATTAGCGCGCCAAAATCGACTCGCTCTTCCAGCACTTGTCAATTGTTTGCTTTCCTAAGTATCTTTAGATAAAACGCGTAAAAGCTTATAACACTCTTTGCTCTTACACCAGACGCGAGAACGTTGCGTTGGTTTACGGCACTAAGAACCCATAATGTGAAAGCATTTCTTTTTGTATCAGAAGTATCGTTGATAGCGGCGTGCATTGGAATCGTCTTCTTTTCATCTGTCTTCGCTTCAACAATGTGAGTTATTTTATTTTTTTTCTTCCCCGGATTAGCACTAAACCTAGAAATGGAAGGAAGATAGCTTTTTGTCGGTTTTTTTAGTGTCGAAAGATACCAAGGCAATCTAAATGCTTCACTTGTTGAATGGTTTGTTTTATACGCCACAATCCACCTTATTTTTTAATTCTCTGCGGCGATTTGCCTTATGCACTTCAGAAGGAGAGAACGCGAAGTGAAGAATTTTTTCGGTAATTTGGATAGCACAATAAAAAATCGGTATATATAATAATAATAATGTCTTTATTTTTCAGCGCCCAGAAACAACCACAGTGGTCTTCTCTCTGGTGCACCAATACGACCCTAGAAACACGTTAGCATGGATAGGCAGGCTTTTTTTTAGGTTTGTTGCGAAACACGATGATAATCATTATCATCTACGTTCCACCACTGCTAGCCTTGCGCCTGGTTCACGAGCGGTAACTTTGGCGCGCCCCGAGTTTCCCACGAACTTCAAGTCGTTCTAAAACGAGTTGATTTAGTGATTTTCGGTGATGCTCACTAAGTTTCTAATTGTAACCATGTATCTCTTATAGCTAATTAAAAAAATATTAGTTCACGCAATTTAATTAATTAGCCGACTGATCGCAAAGATTAGCCACCCACATAATGTCCCCCTGAACGTAACACTCACCTGCATAAACAGCTTAAGTGCAACTTTCACGTTTTTTTAAAAACAAACCTTTAAACTTGAAAAAACTGTATATATATATATATATATATATATATATATATATATATATATATATATAATATATATATATATATATTGTGGGGAACGGAAAACGACGAGAATAAAGAGGAGCGACGACCGGGCGGCGAGCGTGCACGCGGGGCAGTCGGAGCTTAGACACCGCGAGAACTGGTGTTCGTTTCTTCGTCTCCACAATATATATATATATAACTGGGAAGAAAAAAACCTTCGGTGAAAGCAGCAACAACGGATGATTTATTCTTCGACGTTTCGGCCGGAGTCCGGCCTTCGTCAAGAAGAACTTTTACAAATGAACGCGGGTTCTATTTATACAATGCTACGGTCGAGTCCAAGTTTCAAAACGGCGGGATGACGGTTGGAGGTTCCAAAGAAGCGTAGGAAGAGTTCCAGATGGGCAAACGTTTATACAATGCTACGGTCGGGTCCAAATTTCGGTGGGATGACGGTTGGACCTTTCGAGAGAGGCGAGCGTAGGGCAGTTCGTATCCGGGTAAAGCAGCTTGATGGTCGGGGCCAAGTTTCAAGGATGGCGGATGACGGTTGTAGCTTCTTGAGAGGGCGCAGGGTGACTTTGTGTCCGGGCGGGCAGAGGTGACCTGGACGATAGCGTACAATAGACAAAAATACACGTGATGTGATGGTGCTGATAGGGGAAGGGGCTGACACGTGCATGTCTGGCTGATTTGGGGTCCTCCTGGTGTGTGTGTTTTTATCTTATTTCTTTTTCTTCTTTTTCCTTTTTCAAGTAATAAAGTTTCAGTTGCGAGTCAGCGCTTGTCCCGTCTGCATGTTTCTTCTCCTTCGTCCGTGTTTGTTTGCGCTGTTTTTACATTATGATCAACGAATACCAACTAGCCCAACTCTCAACATTAACCCCAACCAAAGTGTTGTCTAAAAAAAACGGCATGGTTATTTTTGTTGTTTTGTGGGGCATGCATGAGTCAGACCTGGAAGGGAACAATGCTAAACGTAGAAATAAAAAGATATCAGAACCTGGAAATACAAGAGAAATGTTGATGCTCAAGTTCCGGCCGCAAACACAGTACCACTGCTAACAATAAGGTCTGGGACCTGAGAAAATGTCCCCTCATCCCTGTTGCTATTCGTCTTTTAGCATTTTAATCGATGCCAGAGTACCGGGGCTTTCATTTATTCCTTGTTTAATTGCTTTGAATCGGTAAATTAGGTAGGATTCACGCTGTTCACGTTCGCGATTCGATTTAAATCCAGATTCTCGGAGCGTCACTGACAATTTATTAAATGAGTGTTTCGGGAGAGCGAGATGTTTGGATAGAGGAAGTGTCGGAAGATTTATGGCGTGAGATTTGTGATTATTAAAGCGCAGTCTAAATGCCGTTCTCGTCTGCCTTGTGTATTGCATTTTACATACCGTGCACTCGAATAAGTACACGACATTCGACGAGGCACAAGTTGAGTGCCCTTTAATTTTGATCGAGAACTGCGAGTGCGTGCTGCTGGCCGTGTTTGTGTGCGGCATCTGTTTACAAATCAGACATCCTGGGTGCATGCAAGGCCTACATTCGTTAGGTGGTGGCGATGAATTTATCCGAGAATTTACTAGCGCGTCTTTGAGGTTACGCTATAGTCTGTGGACTACCCCAGGGGCGGATGGAAACGCGCGTTTAAGGCGCTCGCTTTGTTCGAGAATGCTATAATGTCGTCTTAAGATATTATTTACATTAGGATGGTTCATGCTATAAGTTAGATATAGATTTGTGCATTGTGTGTCGCTTTGCGCGGGCTGATAAGGTCTGCTCGGTTTATTTGCTTGGCTTTTCTGATTGCATCGTCGATTATACGGGGTGGATATTTTTGTTTCTTTAGCGCTGACTTTAAATTTTGGCTGCTCGCATCAAAATCTGTCTCTTTGGAACAAATTCGTTTGAAGCAATGAGCTTGACTATTGGGGAGGAAGAGCGACCGTTACACCCCAAGCGGTTATCTTTAAAACTACGCGGATGGGGACAACAAATACAATGACTCAACGCTCGGCCGACATAACCGAACGCGGCGTCAGCGCTCGGCTGGAGTTCGTGTTATCCGGTGAGGGGAGGAGGGGCTCTTTGTTTCCACTCCGGCGTGCATGAACAATGCAGCCTGCACTGTCCCAGCTCCCCACAAAAGCCGAAGTGGGTCAAGCTCGCATTCTCTGATGATAGATCCGGCCCTTAACGTCGCTTCGTCGATTGTCCGTATTTTTTACATTAAACTGTGCCCCGCGCTTTATTGTAGAAGATGACAAGGACATGCCCATAAGGCCTCTAGGCATGTGCACAGGCTTTGTCTTGAGTAAACACCGAGTATGGAGACAGCAAACGGGTCAGAGCGCCCCCTATAGTTCGATCCCCTGCCCAATAGGGAATGCTGTTCTTGCAATGGTGTGGGTGGTCGCTTTGATAATGCAGGTATTGCTGTCGATCTGTTGGCTTACGGTACAGGCTCGTGGCGAGTTTACCTTCGTCTATTTTAACGTTAACGTCTAAGAAGTTTCTTTCGGTTTGAGAGTACGTATGTGTGAAGCGGATGCTCGGATGAGCAGCGTTGTATCGACCTATGAAGTCCACCAGCTCCTCAGTGTGCGACCAGACAACAAATATATCATCTATAAACCTTTTGTATATTAGTGGCTTTACGGGACATTCTGAGAGGAACTGAGATTCTAATTTTCCCATGAATACGTTGGCGTAGTTCGGGGCCATTTTGGTGCCCATCGCGGTTCCGCTAACCTGCCTAAAGTATTTACTGTTAAATTCGAACGTGTTGAGTTCTAAGACAAGCCTCGCTAGAGTAGTGACGACGTGTCTATCTGGGCTATCCGGTTGTTTGTGGAGTTCGTACATGTTCGTACAAGAGGCGGCAGCGACGTGAAGTCGTGGTCCAGGAAGGTCACCTTGCCTGGTTTCCTGGAGTAGTCCTTGACTGTGTTGTTGAATTCAACAACGCAGTTAGCGAAAGGATAAAAACTTCCTGACCACTTATGGGTCAAAGGATCTTAATTCGGAAACGTTATTCAGCATAGTCGTACCAATGAGCAACCGTCAAGCTTTGTTCCGCATCGCCGTTCCACTTTCACTGGCCTGTAACTATTACAGGTGGATCTCGTGCGAGATGCACCTGTTCACGGGAAAGGTGGTCGTGTTTGCCATTCCAGCCGACTGGAGGTACATGGTCCGCAACCTCTCCATCTTCTCCCCGATCCTCATTCCCATCGGCATGCATGATGTTTTACACAACGTTTACCTTGGTTTGTCGAACTGAACCGGACTGTAACGAGATCTATGCGTAGGTCTCGTTTGTGCCAATCAATTCATAGATTATCCTGAGGAGCATCAGTGGCCTACTGAGGACCAGGTACAGCACCTTCTTTGCCTGGCTTGGCAAGATCTCGCTGGAGCTGTTCATCGCGCAGTACCACATCTGGCTGGCGGCCGACACCCATGGCGTGCTAGTCCTTGTGCCAGGCTACCCCGTTCTGAACGTCATTGTGACCTATTATTTTTCTTTCTTTTTTTTTTTTCGGAATGAATTCGCTTGCGCACTCACTAGAGGGGAGTGTTGTAGCGGCTCAAAGCCACATAGCTCACCGCACGCGAGAACGACCGTGTCACCAATGTTGAGGTGGCGAGCGAGCTGTGTGGCTTTGAGCCGCTACACTACCACTAAGGCTGGGATAAACTTCGCAGGAGAGGACATTTGTCATGTCCGTAGTGAAGACCAAGTCGAGGAAACTGCTCCGAGGCAGGTAAGTGGGGCTGTGGCAGACTTGCAGAAGCCCAGCTGAAGAAGTTGAGTCCAAGAGAAAATCGTCAAGAGCGTCAAGAGCAAGAGACAATTACTATTGAGAAAAACGAATGTCGACGAAACTTTGTGCACACTTTTTTTCTGCTTTCCTTTTTATTTTTTTTTGCACAATTATTATTGAAACAAAAAGTGTTGTCGACAAAGCTTTGAATTAAATGGTATGGGACTCCCTTTCTAGAGGTGCATAGGGAAACAGCGGGGCTTGGGTTGCCGGCTGGACGCCGCGAAGCAGCGTTTACGAGGGGAGGGGGGTTAATATGTGTGTAATGAGCAGCCACAGACTGTCGGAGACTGTTGGCCCAGACTTTATCCGACTTGCCTTTTTAGGCGGATTCCTCAAACTCTGGGCTGGGCTAACCGGAAACAGTTTGCCAGGGCTTTATCCGACTTGCCTTTTAGACTGATTCCTCAAAAGTTATTATATTTTTGCAGGCATATTGCGACGATTACAAATTCGGACATACATTTTTTTGTGTTGCTAAATCTTGCCTGAACTTTCAATTACATTTTGTGAATGTCGAGTAGTACCCAGTTTGCTAAACATTGTGCCTTTGGCATCTGTTTTTTTCGGTAGGGCAAATGCTGCTGACCTGTGACTCCCGTTGAGAAGGGGAAGAGTCAAAACAGAGTCACACGAATCATTGACTCTCTAAGAGAGTCGTGAAGTGTCAAAGGGAGTCATGGAAGGAGCGACTCCCTTTGGACTCCTTTTTTTTAAGAGTGCGAGGGACCTCATTTTTTATCAGCCGAAGGTCAGAGTAATCGTTATCGGAAATAAAATAGGAACCACTGTTTTGCTTCCTTAATTGTTTAGTTATTATTTTCAATTCCTAGATATAGCAGTGTATCTTCTAGTCACAGATTGTACTATTAGTTACTGACATATTAAGAATGAAGGGAGGAGGCTAACTGTGGTCACTCTTTTGCTTTGTTGTTCGTTCTTAAGCGTTATTATCATCTAATGCTGCTATCTCATTGAATGTTGAAGGATAATAAGACGATCAGAACTCGACACGCCCAGGTAAAATGTGGTCAACGGAATCCAATGTTGGTCGGCTCACACATTATTTTCATATTTCAGAAAGGTCTCTACTTGGTGCTCCCGCTGCTGAACCGCTGCCTCTGAGCGAGGCTGTTTTCTCGTTCGCTTGATGCATTGCACAGATGCATGGCAACAGCGTGGTGTGGTTTGCTGCAAACAAGTACGCTTCGTTCAACTATTGAACATGACGTGCCCTATAGCTTACGTGATGAGCGGTTCTTTGCTGCTCGTGACCCCATGGCGCAGCCGGGTTATGGACAGGTAAAACCTAACCCAAGTTCCACTGGTCTCTCTAGAATTGTGGCGTACAATAAAGGATCGCTGCCGAACACGTCACGTGCAGCCAAGTAGAACTGATAATAAAACTGGCAAGTTTTTATTTGACAGTTGAACGCACTCTTCCATACGAGGCAAAGCAAATTCTGGTAGTAAAAATATTGAGCCTTCTGGATTATACAGCTTTTAGTGTGCAGCCACAGACACTTTAAGAAACGCGGAAAATGTATCGTGTCTCGGGCATATAAATATTTCTTTGAGGCGAATACGATCGCCACATTGACCGATAAGATCGTCGGATTGGCCAAGGGTTGCGTTAAAAGTGTCAAAAAGCAATGGCGAGATACGTGAAATATACCAAATTTCAAAATTCAATTGTGATTTATAACTTTTTGAATATTTTTCACTCTTGAGAGATGCTGTAGGTAATGTCGGGTGCAACTTCGCATAAAATATGCAATTGAGGCAAAAACAAAAATCATCCCAGTGTCAATTGTCAGATTTATAACAAATGTGCCTTTAGAGTGACAACTAAATAAAGCAATAATCGTGCACAGCCTACACGGGAAGTGATAAGAAGTACGTAACACACGGATTTACATAAGCCCGATTGTTGCACATTGTTAGACACTAACATCGCAGCAAAGTGACTATGACGTCCCCAAGGACCCCTAAACGAGGAGCGCTTATAAGGTTTGTATGTAGGCCGGTTCGCACATACATCACAGCGCTGTATCAGCACTAGCGACAACGCTGCTGCAGCACTGGCTTGAACACAACTTAGCAGTGATGCAGCACATGTATCAGCGCTGTATAATTAATTCAATCAGAAGTCACTGATGTATCTGAAAAGTCAGCGCTATTTCCAGATCAGTCTAATAGCGCAAATGTTGCTCATGCATTGGTGTATGTGTGAAGGGAACAGCGTTAATTGGCCGATAAAGAAATACCACCAAAATTCGCTCAGCGGGACTGGCCTACATTCCTGTATGTTCAAGAGACCCATCGCACATTTCATAGTGATTTGCACATGTGCAATGATTTTTCCTAACGGAGGTTTACACTCACGGGGCTCCGCGACTGCTCGATCCTATGCAAAGAGGGCGTCGAAATGAATCTTCAACGGAAATGGTTGAAAGCAGGGTTGATAATAAATTACGCACTCGGCCTACGTTGAAGTGTCGAAACTATTTCTTGAGTACTTATCTTTTTAATAAAACGGTTCGAGACAATGCTACTTGTTTTTATAAATTATCTGCGTCATTATACGATACTTTCTTATTCTACGAAATTCACTAAACGTTGGGTTTCACGAAAACCAGACAGTGATAGTAAACTCGCGAGTTTATCTATTCTGCCTGATTCAGCACATTGCTAACCAAGCTGTCGAGCTGCGTTTTCACCTTCATGTATTGGCCTCTTAGCTTATTTTCCTGAGAACTAGTGTCGTCGGGTAAGACCATAGACGGTGATAATCTTCCCTGTACATCAGTTCAATCGTTTTGCCACCGACCATATTAAGTTACATAAACCGTGTTCGTCGCAAAAAAAAAACCAAAAAAAAACTCGCACATAATTTAGGTTTAAAATGAGCCAAAACATTTGTATCCCAGAATTAAGCCAAAAGTTGCATAAAACAGCAGCACAGCCGCTTGCATGTCGGAATCGAAACCAAGCAAATTGGAACATCCCGATGATATTGTATTGTATTGTATTCTGCGGTGCAATCTCTTTGAAACGAGAGTCGAAGACAGAGTGCGTCAGCGCCCTCTGTCCGCCGGTCAGGCAACTACCACGATGAAAAGGTGTATAACGCAGCTGGATTGTGAAGGATCAGCCTAACTTGCATTCGAGTTGTCTTATCAAAACTGTGGTATGCCATAGCCTGTGCAAGTGCGACACCGTTACGTACAGCCAAGTAAAATTGACTAAGCAAAATTGCAATTTTGTATTTAGCAGTTGAACACACTCTACCTCATGACAAAACGTAAAGGTTGTCAGTAAAAATGGTAAGACTGCTGGATGATAAAGCTTTTACTAACGTTAATATTAATAAGCCAGCGGGACGTCTTCTATGAAAGGTCAGAAAACGGTGCTTGATACAATTTGCCGCGCTAAAAGCAGAAAATGTTTGGTCACATAGTGGCCCTTAGGAGTATGATTTTTTTAAATATCAATAAGCCTTCTAATAATAGTCACTTGGAACACGTACAGCTTCTAACAACATTAAATACACATTCGACGGCGTAGTATCATGCGGCTGTGCAGGATTCGCTTCAGCTAGGTCCTCATTTCTCGGGGTGAGGAAGTTAATGAACCTTTGATCTCTTCAAGCGCATAACGTGAAGTGCCTAGGGCCAACGTGTGCTTACCACCGCCGCAAAAACTATCTAAGGGAACTGATCTAACATATTGTTGGAGATTCTACTTTAAAGCACGTCAGGTTTTAACTGTTCATAACGTAACATTCCTTTGCCTACAGAAGGTTTTCTACCTACCATTATCTTGCAACAGCGAACGCGGTTTAGTAAAAGGTTATGCTAATCGCATTAAATATAGTTCATATAAAATGCCTTAATTAAACAAATAAGATAATACTCTTCTCTTATAAAACGCTCATGCCATTCAAAGCTGTATTAAAACTAAATGTATTGCATTCTGAACGATATAAATGATATATGCTTTGAATATATTAAAAAATGTTTATAGATTCTTGGAACTGTCCTACAGAAAAACGATCCGAGGCCGTTCACAGCTTCCAACCTCCAGTGCCTCTCTCTATGGGCAGTTGAAAAAAAAAAAAAAACGACCTTACTCCAAGACGCGAAGACGAATCATCACAAGGGAGTTCAATTGACGTCGCTTAAGCGATACGGAAAATGAAAAAGATAATTTAAGAAAGGGCTTCTGGGCACCGTCAAGAAGGCAGCGTGTTCGCTCGTTGTGCAAGAGAGAAGAACGTTTAAGGATTTTAGCTATGAAAGTAAAAACCGTACAGATGTGGCAAACACAATTCCATATTCAGCGCTAATGAACGGGCTACACAGTAGCTGCGAATTCCGTGCAGACATTATTAATTATTGTCTTCTTTTTTTGGCGGGTTTTATTAAGCGTTTTTAGCACCGTGTAAAACGCTTGAGGTTTCCGCAGATATTCATGCATTCTAGTAATGTTTGCGACGCGAGGCCTGGGATGTAAACGAGTGCTTTAGCGTGCTGGTAAGTAATGCAGGTTCGATTTAGTCCTGAGTTATGACTTTTACAAGCTGACGCATGATTCTCTGCGGAGGCGGCATTATCCGAGCGTGTCCGCTATCATTATGCAGCTCGCAACGTTGAAGTTAATAAACAAAATTTTCCGTTTGCAGATAATTGACCGCATAAGTCATGATGTCACAACTTGGCAATGTGCTCCAGGCCGTTGCTAGGGCCGGTGTTATGGACAAATGCATGGAGGCTCAACACTAAACTGGAATTTGCCTGACAAAAAAAAATTAGTACTTTTTTGTAATCATTTTGTCTTCTCAATATCTAACCATTAATACTTTTGTATTGTCAGAGTGCCATAAAGTGATTATAAGTGCGCGTAATAAAGTTTAACAATAAGCTTTTTTTTTTGCTATCACACTACGTGATGGTATTGCGGGCTCAGTGATCCTTTCTGAGGCAGTACGCGACGGCGTTAAATTTTTTTGACATACCGATCAGAAATGTTTTAATGTTTTTAAATGTTTGCCAAAGTTTTCTAATTGGCCTAACGCACCCTTTAAGGATTCCTAAAGGGTGTAAGAAACTCGTCATAGATTTTGAGAGGCCTGCGGAGTCTGTCCAAATCCTTCCTGTGAGACCACAGCACCCATCAAAAGTGTTTAAATGGTATGTGGAACAAATCACCTGACCCTTCAGGATATATGCGTCGGAGAAGCCGCTTGGCCATTTTGCATCGTGCGGCCGTGAAGAGGTTTGGAAATTGAGGAGACGTTCCCCCGTTCCCTCCTCACATTGCCCTGATTAACGCGGCCCCAGCAAAGGGGAGAAGGGCGCGCACGATACAAGCCGCTAGGGAAAGGAGGTCGCTCGTCCCCACTTCAGCTTTCCCAGTTTCCGCCCTTTCCCCCTTGGTAGAGTTTTTCTTCATCAACTCTTTGCTCACGAGGGAGAGAGGGTACGTGGGGAAAATGGGAAGGGGTCGATTTGCTGTTTTCTCGTAGATAAACTATTTTCATTTAGTTGAAATACAGCCTGTGTCAGAAGGTGGTCGCTTTTTCTTTCTCAGTTAATAATGGCAAACTGAATGCGCATCAACTAACGGACGCTCAGTGTCAGCTTCCCGTCCCATGCGTTGGACCTATATTCTAGAGCAGCTGGGCGTGTGGATTAAGAAGATCTCTCAGTGCCCTGTTTCTTGTGCCTCTTTGTCAGTCCGTCTGCCGAAGCATCCAAAGAGCGATAAAACACGCCGGAGACTACACCGTGACAGTGCTTAGGATTTCTCATTGGCGGTCGATGTTGGTTGCTCGTTCGTGGTTTTCGCTAAACATGTTACTGACAGTGTATATGCGTCCGTTTGGCGCATCTCCTCGGATTTATAAGTTGGGCAACCGTACATCTCAGAAATTTACCCAGACATTGTAAGAACCTTGAAAGATATTTTTTGCTACAAAGAACTGGGTTGTCCCTATTTGGTTTGATCGCTTTTGTCGACAGCTGCATGCACCTGGGTTTGGGCAAACGTTGCTTCTTATCGTCGTTTTGAGTTAAAACATGCATGTCGAACTCAATTTCTGAAATAAATTTGCAATAACGTTTTAAACCTCCTTTTTGGTCTATGGTTCACAGCCATTTGGGCGCAGCGTTGAAGGTCTGAAGGAATCCCAGAGGACTGAAGGGTCTGACCAGTTAAAGGGGTTCGAAGGTCTGAAGGACTGAGATGGTTTGATGGGAAGAAAAGGTTTGAAGCGCTACGGGTGTCCCATAGCACATCGGGGCTGAAGTGCCAGTTTCGATAGGGGTGCCCATACGTTCTTCTAAAAGAAGGCGAGTGCCAGAAGACTTTGTGCTCTCCTCCTTTAAAATGACCCAATGAAGTGGAACGCCCCATCACCTAAAGCAGCCGACAAAGCCAGTGTACCTAAATTCAGTGTCTCTCATTTGAACTTCAGCGCATCCCCATTTTATGGCCAGTAGAGGAGCGTCGTCAGTACATCTACGTAAAAACTTTATCATGGTAATCAGTACACTCGCTTTGCAGGGGATTGATTATAATAGTGTTTCTATGCCAAATCTTTCAAAATGAGCAATGAGGATACAATAATATAACTCAACAGATCATTCACCGAAATGGTAAATTTGAGCAGAATGATGATTTCTTCTCGATAAAGTCAGGATAGAAGAGGACGTACCACCAATCTTCTTCAAGAACTGCTGAACCAGCAGGCAGTCCATTAGTAGGATATGGGCTATTTACTTGGGAGAATAATCAACGGGTCATCTTAGCTTCCAGCACGGCGCGTGCGTCGACTCGAAGCACATTACAAATAGAATTATAGCTTTTCTTTTCGTTCATCACTCGCTCCATATAACTGGTTTCTGGTTTCTCCGAAGACGACTCAATAGATTCGGGAGATGCGCCATGGTGCCCCCACTAGAGGTCTGTGTTTGTTCTTCGCCCCCCTTCTTACCCTTCTCGAGGGGTTATTATCAGAAGCAATGTCTGAGCAACGTCAAATAATAAAAACTCCGTGGAATTAAAAAAAAAACAGAGCTCTATCAAATACCTCATGATAATGCACTTAATTCAAAGGTGCAAGCGAGCTGTACAAGAATGACGATATAATCCCTGGAGAGGAACAAAGGAGAATTACAAATTTCCAAACACAGCTAGGTGGCAGGGACGCAAGCGAAAAAGTCCGCCTGGTCCTGGCATATCGAACCAGGGTCCTCTCCTTTTCCAGTGGAGCGCTCTATAAACTGAGCAAACAAAGGGTTAGACGTCAGTAGGGCAAACGTCTTTTATCTACTGGCACGAGTCTAACACCAAAAAGGGTGAACGGCCTTCATTCTAAGGTAATGATGATAATGCAATTAATGCAGAGGTGCAAGCGAGTTGGACAAGTATGACGATAATAATTCATGGAGAACTGTAACAAGGGGGACGGAGGACAAAAACAAATCTCCAAAGATAACTAGGTGACTGGTGCGAAACCGAAAAAAGTAACCTGGTCCTGGCATCGAACCAGGTACCTCTCCTTTGTCTGTCTTGTTCCCCTTTTCTAGGCATTATTATCGTCATTATTTTCAAGCTCGCGTGCACCTTTGCATTAATTGCACTACCATTATAACGTTGAAATGCAGTCCGTTAACCCTTGCTAATTTTAGACTGGTGGCAGCTGATGAAACCGGTTTGCTCTACAGACGTCTAACTCCTGCTTATCTCAGTCGGTAGAGCGCTCCACTGGAAATGGAGAGGTCCCTGGTGCGATAGCAGAACCAGGCGGATATTTTTTGGTCGCACATCAGTCACATAGCTGTTTTTTTTAGATTTGGCTTTGTTTTCCTCCCCACTGTTCTCCTTCTTTCCCCAGGGATTATTATCATCATTCTTGTCCGACTAGGTTTGCACATTTGCAATATCTGCATTATCATCATAACCTTAAAATGCAGGCCGTTCACTCTTGTTTTTGCTAGACTGGAGGCGACTGATAAACTCGTTTTCTCTACTAACGTCTAATTCCTGGTTAGCTCAGTTGGTAGAGCGCTCCAACGGAAACGGAGAGGTCGCTGGTTCGATACCAAGACCAAGCAGAGTTTTTCGGTCCCGCATCAGTCACCTTGCTTTGTTTGGAGATTTGTGTTTGTCCTTGATTCTCCTTGTTCTCCAGTAATTACTATCGTCAAGAAATACCTCTACCACAGTGGTAATTTAGCCATGCAGAACTTTACATCTTAGGGTCCTTCACAAATCCACATGACGGAAATAAGTATATCATCGTCACCAAAAACTAACTTACGAAATTGGTGAAATAAAGGTTGTTTCAGACGCATCATAGGCACAACTTATCGACTTTGTTAATTTGCTATATTTTTGCTTCGGCATGGCTCTACACGCATGCATATCTCCGAAAGGGTAACGTCTTTTACAATACGAGTTTTTGTGAGTGCAAGACTCAACATGCTGCAGGGTCAAATCACCAATCAGAGAAAAAGAGTACCAAGACTCTTGTTGAATGTACCAACCTATTCTGGTCGCGTTAGTGAGTAGATCCCATAACGATTGGGATCAATATGTTGGCACGACAGTCTTTGGACTAAACAGGTCCTGTTAAAAAGCAATAGGCTAATTCCCCTTTGAACTGGTTTATGAAAGACAGGCAGCACCATGGGATGGCGGTCATATAAACTTACGCGCAGCGACCAATGTGAACCTCGGTTCTTGAAACTATGACTCGCCCCAGTAAATGGGACTGAAGCCGAAATTCATCAAATTTTGGCTTCACTGCGCTTAATGGGAGCGGGAAACTAGGCGCCGTTTGGCTAGGCTTTTCGCGCGGCTTCAGATTTCGGAGCCCTCAGACCTTGGCTTCACATGGAGGAATGAGCTTAGGTGCCGGTTGGCGCGGCTTCACAGCTGATGACGTCGGCTTGCTCCATGGGACAGTTAATGCTTTCGCATTAAAATGAGGAAGCGATCAGCGACTCTACTGAAAATTCGACGACTTGATGTGACCGAAAGAATAGAGATGGCAAAATTTCGCGTGTGAAGCTCTTCTTTAGGTGGCCTTCGGATTACATCTGCTTTTTCGAAGGTCGCAGGTCTGATCGCCTAAACAAAGAGTCGCTTTGTGCCTCCAGAGAGCATCACACTTCTTGGGGTCGCGCACGGTAGTGCGACTACGACATGTCGTGCCACAAACATACCCTCTCATTGCTGTCATTTGTACACGAATTTATTTATTAAGGTCAATCACATTTGTCAAAAAATTGCTTTAACTGCGCATATGCGTATTTCATGACATCAAAGCTAGCTATAACAACTAGTCATGTCGACAGAAATATTAGTTGTTTCGTTACTAAGTTATCTAGAGTCAGACGTAAACACAAGACATATTCTATGCGCCAAGCTTTTGCATACTCCCGAAATGGAAACATTATCCGTCTAAGTACTTTATTTCAGTATTTATTTCTTTATTTACTTATTTCGTTTTCGAAATACTGTTAACCCCTAACAAGAGCTGCGAAAGGTCTGGGCTACACGTTCGTATTAAAAACACAAAAAGTTTATTTTAAACAATACAAATTATCAGGCAGACAACAAATTTAGAATTAAGATGACAATTGAATAAGCTATATATTAAACAATCCCCGAAAAAAAAATAAACGCTTGTTAGCACTATTTGTGACTAGAAAAAGAGACACAGCATACTTAAATTCCTATATTACATATATTTGAAATAGCCTCTTTTGCTCAGTTGGTTAATTAGATTTTTTGGAGAAATTCCTCCAAGAAATCGGCACTCCTGTTAAATACAACACTTACTTTAAACACCTAGTGCGTGTTTCTTTCGGAATGGTGCATCATTGTCAAATATCCGCTCCCACATAAAGACACACAAACGAAAATTGTTCGATGCAAACCTAGTGAAATATCTTAGATGTATAAGTATTTGTTTGGCCCAGTTAACGCCTATAACCAAATAAGTTAATATAAGAGAAAATGAAAACATTACAATAATGTATGAGGGTAATATATTGTTATATAAGAAGTTCTAAGAAACTTACTAATTTCTTATAATGTCCTGTATACTCGTGTATGATTTTCATATATTTTGTTATGATCTTATTTGATCATATGCGTTTATTGGACCAAGAAAGTTCTTCTACGTATAAGATTTTTCAATAGGTAACTGCAGCTACAGAGGTCATGGGTTTATCTGTCAAACATCTTGTGCGCGAACCGCCACCGAAGCTATAGGTAGATGGATTTGTTACACTGACTGCGAACAAGCCGTCCTCATCCAGAGCCCGGTCTTCTTGGTGCATGGCTCGATCGCCCCAAGAGTCAGACTCGGGAGAAGAACAGTTTAAGCCCATATATTCAAATGGAAACTATCGTAAGAATACAACCAGTTTCCTCAGCAGTTTCTGCATGGCGTTGCGGTTACGGTGAGTTTATCTTGTGCAGAGGTCTCGATTAACCATGGACAGGCATGCAGGGCATTCGTGATCCTGGAACCTTAGGTTGAGTTGATCTTGAACGTCACCGAGTTGCTTGTTTGCACCAGAATCACGCCGAATATTATCACAGAACCAATCATCTGAAAGACAGAAAAGTATATGTTGTCGGTCATATGCGAAAGCAATATCTTAACTGGACGTGCGTTTATGAACTAGTTCAAGTTAAATAAGACCTGAACTGTTTTCCTGCAAGCAAATTGGTCGTTCTTTTCTTTGAAATATTAGAGAAATTGCTGCCTCAACGCTTGCACAAGTGTCACCCTTACGCTCTTTCTTGAGACAGTACTCTGAGACCGATTTACCCAACTACCACGCGTATCTTCAGCCATCATTCAATTCATATCATGCGTTAAAAGACCGGTTCTTTCGACATCACAAAGGCAGGTTATGAGCTTAGACCAAACTAATTAAAGACGTAGAAACTACGGAGTGTGAAAACGTTTGTGAAACTTATAATTACACTCATTTAATCCTAATGATCTGCGCGTACTTTTTTTACTTGCCTCGTCTGTTGCTAGGACTCAGCTTTGAGTAGATTGATATAAATGAAGACAACCACCAACAATTTTCAGACTGTCCCATGTTTCAAATTTTACAGTTCGCTTACTGATAGCACCAAAGACTTCTTGAGCACGAAGAAGCCTCCAGCGTCAAAGCACATCCCTTCAGGATCAACGCTTTCATGCAGGTAACGTAGCTGAAAAAACACAAAAAAAACATTGCATAAGTTGATATGTTTTCATCTTGAAATGCTACACGTGGCCGCTTGATCCATTTACCTGCTGGAGGTAGGTGTCCGGCGCTCCGAATGCAGGAAGCATCAGAATTGCGCTCTTAAGTTTGCGAACCTGTGGGACGAGAGGGCCAATGGGTCTTTAAAGTAGTAAGATACTGGTCAGTATGTTGGCTCACCTCGTCAACTAAGGCTTGTCCGGTGTAAGCCAAGTCAATGAAGCACAGCGATGAATAGACAGAGTAACCCGCGCCAAGCCAAAGTTCTTTTTTATTCCGTCGTGAAATACTGCGTCCACGACGACGCAGTCAATTATGACGGTGCCTGCGCAAGCGACAATAAGCGTCCCGGCCCAAATGTCATTCAATGTCTCCTTGAGCTTCCTAATTTTGTTGATGCGGAGTCGCATTGCTTCGATCTGAAGAGGGGCCTGTGGTTGAAAGTGAAAATTCTTCCATTTGCCTGCCTCTTGAAAACCCTCCACTTGAACTTGAATGTATTCTATCAGGACATTTGTGCAGTTTCTTAAAAGAAGTACGACAAAGAATCATAAAGTATGAAACCTGTTGCCATGAAGAAACCTAATATCCCCACTGGAACGGACCACTGGGTTGGCACGGACTGTCGGAGTTCCACCATTATGAACCATTCCGCTAAGCTAAAGTACATAACCAATCCCATAAATGCCGCAAGTGCACGAACTGCATTCCATCGATGTGCGGCTGAGTGCAGCAAGCTGTACGATCGAGGCGAAAAGCCAGTGTTTGTTTCGAATGCCTCCGATTTTCGGAAGAAGGTGAGCAGTTGGTCAGGTTTCATGAACATGACTGCGAGGTTGGTGGTTAACTTGACCGCCACGATGCAGAGGACAACAAGCATCAGTGACCTGGAGAGTGCGTCCGAAATATTCTTGATTACGTGCGCGAAGCGTATGCTGAACAATGTCTCGATGAAGATATAGACTGCGAACCAACTAAACGAGTAGAAGGTGTAGCGAGTCTTCCAGGTTACCTTAGCGTTTCTCAGCGACTTTCCATGAAAGTTCTGGATGAAGAAGCAACCAAGCAGCCGACCGAGACTTGCATAAAGGGCAGAACGTTGCACCATCGTGGAGCTCATTCTGCCTTATCAGCCGAGAGCCAGAGGAATCGTTACCTGCAAGGAGAAATAGAGCACTCTTTTGCCTCCTACATTTCGTGTAAGCTTTCCCTTTTCCACTCGTGGGTGTATCCATGAGCGTCCCCTCTTGCAGGTTAAGAAACCACGACAAACTCCTCGCGCAAAGGCATTCACTGTTTCTAGTTTCGCAGAGCAAACGCTGGAGACGAGGCAAGAAAGAACTCTCCTCCTGTCCAGCGTTCGTTCTGCCAAAGTGAAACAGTGGAGTGCTTTGCGGGCAGAAGCTGTGCTACACTTTTATATTCCAATGCGAAAAGCAGAACCCGGATTGCGGCTGAGGCATCAGGCTGAACGTTAGGCCTAACGGGATCTGGAAAAGGGTGGAGGCGCAATGGCCCCTTCTTGGGTGCCGAAGCCCAGTTCCAGGTTTTTGAGAAGAGCCCATGCGCGCTGGAAGACGGCGTCTAAAACTTTCGACCTGACCCCAGTTCTTACGTTTCTATTTAGCGATCTGGTCCCACGGTGGCCATCTTTAAAACTATATTGAAAAGTGCATATTTTAAATCACTTGACTAACGTATTTCCTGTGTTCTTAAAACTGATAACTTTTTTTTCTTTTTTACCGTGACCAACATGGTTTTTGGCGCGGCCTTTCAACCATTACGCAACTGATACAAACGACACATGGCATTTAGAAGATACTGGACCGACAGGGGCAAGTTGGGGTTAACTTCAATGATTACTCGAAAGCGTTCGACCGGGTTTCTCATCCTAAACTTTTGTTAAAACCTGCGCACATCCTAAATACCTCGAAGATCACCTCTTGGCTTGAAGATTACTTAAATGGTCGCCGTTCCTTCGCCTCGCTGGGTGGAACTTTTCCTGATCCAGCAGATGTTTTGTGATATGTGCCCAAGACAGGTGTCTCCAAGAAAGGTGTCACCCAAGAGACACCTGTCTTAGGACCACTTTCATGTGTCATATAAAGTTATTAATGACGTTGAAACGTTTGTTGGCGTTGACATGCATTTTTATACCGATGATTGCATCTGGTTTAGCGAAGTTAAAAACGTTAACGATCAACGATTACTTAACCGCGCTCTGGAAAGGCTGTCTGAGTGGCGCACGACTTGGCAATTGCCCCTCAGTGTTGGAAAGTATGTGCAAATGACATTCTTTAAGAAACTTTCGATGCTCAGTTTCTCCTGTCATATTGATAACTACCCTTTGCAAAGTGTCTCTACATGCAAATATCTAGGCGTGATCTTTTCGGCTGATGTAAAGTGGAATCTACATGTTAATTTCTTTGTTCGTAAAGGATGCGGTAAACTTTGGTACTTGAATCGCAATCTAAAGCACTCGTCATTTGAAATAAAACTAACTCAATGCAAAACCCTCGTTAGGCCTGTCCTTGAATATGCCTCTCAGGTTTGGGACCTTTATCCGGTATTAGAGATTGACAAATTAGAACAAAGTATAAATAATCGCATTGCGTTTAATAAACAATCAGTACAAAAAAAATCTGTTAACGTTATTCTATGGGAAGGCTCAGATTGAGTGTTTATCTACTGGGAGTCGCAGAGCGAGGCCCAAATACTTACACTCCTTAGTAAGAGGTGAATTTAACCTTTACTCCTCAATGTATTTAACTCCCCGAGTGGTTTGTACTACGCGTAAACTGTGTAATGGGGCGTTGGTTCCGTACCTTTTCATTTCAATTCTAAAAAACTTTTTTCGCAAAGTATTGAGGAGTGGAATAACCTTACTCAAGAGCCTGTTAATTCGCAACCAGCTCAGATATTTTTAAGTGTACTGGAGAGTTGTTCGTGAAAAAGTTCTTGCCTTTGCGTCCTTATTTTACTCTTTTGTTTTTATTATTGCATTTCCAAGCGTATTCTTGTTGAGTTCTTAACACGAACTTCGTGTATGTATAAGTACTTGTACATCAACTATTTTGTAACCTCTACTGCCAAAGCCTCTAAAAGAAGTTTAGCAATATGTATAAATAGAAAGAAAAATGAGTTATAGACGCAGGTTTATTATTTAATTAGGTACGAAGGAGTAAATATTGCCACGTGTTTAGATAATAATAATATTAAGACGGTGGTAACTTTACGCCGCAATTTCAGCGGTATAGCAAAACCGTGAACAAGATCGTTTTCTTCTTTTAATATTAAATTGTTATTAAAATAATGTGTGTTTTTTGTACAAAGTACCTTTTTTAGAAACACACACTTTGGAATAACACATTCAGAATAACTCTCGTCCACGTCTCTAGTATAATCATGAGTATATAGTGTAAAACTACCATCCTCTTCTCTTTAAACTTAAAGAAGAAAAATGGAAAGACCGTGGCAATATTCACTCCTTAATAACCTAATTATATATTTAACCTATGACTCTAAATGCTCGACATAGAATCACACAAAAGAGACGGTACTTTGACGTTAAAATATTTTTATATTTATTTTAATAAATATGAAACCGTTCTTGAGTCATTCAAGATGACCGCGTGGTGCCGGAACCTTAAAGCCGTTCTCTAGCCCATGGGGTTCCCTCTTTGTGCCCTTTATCAGATATTCTAACGTCACACACCTCTGGCGCAGTTTGCTTTGTGGCTGCGAAAAGTACGCTAGAACAAAGAACGAAACTGAAATGCTGCCAGTCACTGCAGACCGATCTTCTCCGGATGAGCAACGTTCCCCAGATAAGTTGTAGCTGCGAGAAAGCGATCGTTGCGCTGACTTTTGATATACAAATTGCAAATGGAGAGGTGTCTCTCATTTTCCAGAGGGACCAGGAATTCGCTCAGGGAGAGCGCGCTGGGGGCTCCAGATTTGCCATAATAAGGGGTATTAGGTTATGAAATTTTTTGTTCTGTATAAGTCCAAATTGCTGCAGTGTCACTAGAGGTAATATAAGCGTTCAAAGTATTTTCGATAAACTGTAAAGTTTTCACGTTCAAAAGGACACACCACCGTAGCAATAGACTACATATTGATAAGTTATCTTATTCGTGTCAATTAAACAAATAATCATACATACTTCTGAATATGTCCCAAATTAATTAGTTTAACGGCCAAATACTTCGTTGAATTACTTATCTGAGAAAAAGACTGCGCAGCGGTTCTTGTAATGTTTCTCGGTATTTTGTAAAAACTGCTAGAATACTCACTTTTAGGGATAGCAGACGGATGACAAGAAAATGACTCCAATCTACGCCGCTAGCAACTGTAATTATGATACAAAAGGAGATGCTTCTACAAAGAGATTCTTGGTGCCGTCACACGCACAACGCTTTTGCTAGTGGTGAAGGTGTGAACCGCTTCAACGTTCTTTTGCGTTCCTTTCCCGATAGCTACTCCAGTAAATAACCTAGAGGTGCGGGAAAAACCTGTCGATATTTCGCGCCCATGGACCGGCTAAGTCAAACACCGTTGATGCCAGAATTTTTGTTTCTACTGATTCGATCGAACGCCTTTTTTGTCATCGCTGCGTGCTTAATATGTGCGCTACAATTAATGTATTATAGTTGCGGTTTTCATGCGAGGCAGTGCAAATGAGTGCCAAGTGCTTGTTTTATTTATCGACTTAAGTTACAACATCTACGTGATGGTGAAAGATATTCCGAGAAAATAGCTATCATTCATGGGTGTCAATGATTATTAGGCAATTCATAAAGTTTGATTTATATGTTTCTTGTTTTCAGTTATGGGTCAAAAAAGCGCAGTCATTTTGAGATAAAATTTCGAAGAGTTTCAAGTACATGCGCTTGGTCTATAAAACATAGTGCTGTTCTTTTAATATCATCATCGTAATGACCTAAAAAAGACTACCATATACTTAGATATTAAAACCAAAATTTTATGATGAAATTTTTTTTATTGGTGCCTTGGAATTTGAGTTTTTATAACCAAACAAATAGTGGTTCGGGTCACCAAGGAGCCGCCACAGCTCTTGGAGTTGGGCACGGAACAGAAGTTACGCCAAGTCGTGTCTTAGTCATACCCTCTCACAGCTCGCATTTATGCGAGCAATTCATGCTTTGTTATTCGTCGCAATTGCTCACAGGAGTTGTGGTCATCCCACTTACGTAAACACCCGTGACGTCACCAATACCAACGCTTTATTATCACAGTTTTGTTAAAACACCTGAGACTGGGGAAGAACGTCAAACAACCAAAGTAGAAGGAACAAGATAAAAACGGCAGAGGACAGCCTCTCAAACGCAGCTTTAAACACTGAAGACTTCAGCAACGCCGACCTCTACCCGTCCAAGTGGAGGGCGCGACCTCCATCTGTCGGCTATCGCGCCGATCAGATACATTTTTAGCAAACGGTCACCGGAGGCAAGAATTTAAAGTTTTTGATTTTTAATCGTTATACAGAAATGTTAGTTCAGAGAACTTTGAATGTAACAAATGTACCTTTTTTGGCCACATCTGTACAGAAGCATGGCCTCATAAGATCACAAACCGATTTATGCGGTGCCTTCAAACAGCGATAGATCTCTTTGCTCCACACTGTAGAATAATATTAATGAAGAAAAAGCTCCCAATCTTATATCATACCAACCACCGTAATCGACCCTATATTGTCAGCAACCACTAGCAAACGCGTATACCTTGTGGGAGAGGACGGTGGAAGACGACGGAGCGGAGGGCACGTGACAAGCTGTCGGCCGAGGAGGCACGAGGCGCGTGACAGAGCGTACTACGCGAGGGTGGGGTCGGGTAGAAGCGGTGGAGCCGTTCTGGATCATGGCAATCTACGGAAAGGCCCACCATCGAGGTTCGAGCCAACACGGCGGGAACGGCGAGCCTTTTCCGTACCGGCTTAGGCCATGACGATCCCGCAATTGCTCCGCAGCGAGACTCAGGCTATGATAGCCGGGAAGAGCTAGCCTACACAGCACTGGCGTGAGAAGGACGATCCGCAGGCCTGGACATGGACTCCGTCTGCGAGCCTCCAAACGACTGGCGACAACCAGGGTCAGGGTTCATGGACTACCGGCTCTCGAGGACGGGCAACCGGGAACTACAGTAAACCCATTCGCTGTAGTCTCGTTGTGTAGCGTCACTCCTTGGGAGACGAGTGAAGCACAGAGCAATCAAGCGGCGATTGTTATGGAGCGACGACCCCACCAAACAAATGGCGCCCAACGTGGGGCCCAGTCGGCTTGACTCTACTTCTGGTCATCCCCAGAGAGTCCCACGGATTCGTTGAGAGGGTTTTTCACTAAAGCTAAACTATGCCCGTCGAAACAAAATCTGTTGGAATATCGACGACTTGTTTCACAGCAGAGCTCAGCACGTGTCTGCCCGAGTCGAGTACCGAAAGGACTCGAAGGACGAGGTTGCGGACGCGTTCTCTGGAGCACCCCAGAATAGCTGCTGGGATGATGTGATGCAACCGGGGGGTGACGAGAAGTGGGGATAAGATGTAGGAAAGTCGTCTTCATTGCGGAGGAGAGGTTCCCCATGTTCGCTGGAAGGCAGGAAACCGGCTGGCAGGGAGGTGAAACAGCCAGGACTCGTTGCAGATTTAGGACGCTGCACGAGTGGAGCAAAGATTGTGGCTTAGGGTGAAGTGGTGAGCAAGGAAGAGCTTGTGGAGGCCCTGGGAGCAGATGGGATTTTGTCAGCGGGTGTCGGAAAAATTGCGGCAATAGCAGTTGACAGAGGGAACGCTTGCGGACGAGTTTGTCAGCGGGTGCCTGAAATATTGCGGTGAATAGCAGTTGGCACCTGGAACGCTGGCGGACGATTATATCAGCCAAGGTAAGAACATTTGCAGAAATTACAGTTGACTTCGAAAACGCTGGCAGGCGAGTTAATGAGCCCGACGATTCGTATTAGCTGGGCCAAGACGGCTTGTTGCATCGCGTCATCCCAACGAACGACGAAGGGCGGAGGGACGACTCTCCCTACAAGGTGGTGCTTCCTCGATGAGTTGATTTATTGGGTGCTTTGTCGACTTCATTCTTGCTGGTCGTGGCAGTGGCAGCAAGACTTTTGATATGTTACGTCGCGTCACCACTTGGCGGTGGTGAGACGAGAGACATTCCGGTGGGATTGTGGCTGTCCAGTTTGTCTTGAGGCGCGAACGGTTCAAGTGTGCTTGCTCGTTGAGCTGCCGCCCCCTCCGAGGGCCCATGAGTCCCTAGAGCCTGGATGCACGTGGACGGGACGGGGCGCTGACGCTTTCATTAAGACGATCACGGAATGCGCGGCCGTTACGGAACGCGTGTATGGTGTGGCCATCTCGGAGCGGGCATTGGATCCCTTCGCTTGAGCAACAGTTGGACTTGGTTTTCGCCATCGTTACCTACTCCTGAGGGAAACTAAGCCTCTGAGCAACCTCGCTTGTGGTTTGGTGGCATCGCTTGCTCCGAGGGGAAAGGGCACCTACGAGATAAGGACGCGCAGCGTCTTGTCTTACTTTTAAACTTACTCGGCGAGATACAAACGAGGAGTCTGGCCCGATTACACATCGCTACCTTGAAAGAAAGGTACTACCGTTGCGATGGGAAAGATGATTAACATGAGGTTGCGGTAGGACACAGAAACTCTCCTGTTCCTGGCGGCCCTGGAGCGAGCTCCGGAATGCGATCTCGCCAAGTTAGCCGCAAGGTACACGACTCTGCTAGCAAGCGATTTCGCAGTAGAGGCTATGGCCCCCGCCACAGTCTGCGGCAGGGTGTTTGTTCAGTGTGTGTTGATTTAATACTTTGTTCTTCGCAGAATAGCTTCCTGAAAAGACCGTCATAGACGGCGTCACCCAGAAAGTTCACCAGGAGGAGACACAGGCCCCTTCGCTTCCCCAAGTGCGCAGGGTGGCTGACACTGGTTCGGCCTCGCAGATCCTCGGGGTAGCCATTCATGGAGAAGACGGCACCGGCGGCTGACCAGCCGGCAGAACAAAGAAAATCCGAAGGGGCTTCAAGGCTCTGCGAGCCCGATGGACGCGGGAAGCTCCACGCCCGCGGCGACATTCACGCGGAACGGGGCACGTCCGTTCGCGTCGGGGGGCCAGCCAAGAGCAGGCCATCTGCTGCATCGTGGTGAATGGGACAGAAAGCGACGGACAGGAGGCAGTCAACATTGTCTGCTGCGGCTTGGCTGGAAGAGCCAGCTGAAACCGGCACCAAGAAAGACCAACGCCGATAGATTCCATCATCACCTACGCCGCTTTCGGACGCTACAGCGTGGCCACCCCGGCAGCACCAATAACAGCCGCCATTCCCTGCACCTCAGACGGCCCCGACCACAGCGTTCACCTCTGCCTCCCCAGTCCTTCGACGAAGACACCATGGCTGACGTAGAAGTACTCCCCTCTGAGGCCCATGAGATCCCGAATACCGGAAGTACTCTGACTAGAGGTCTCGGACTAGAGGCACTGAGAGGAGAGTGTGGGAAACGAAGGTTGAAGAAGACAGAGCGCATGGCACGTGACAGGCGGTCGGCCGAGGAGGCGCGAGCTGGCGCGTGAGAGAGCGTGCTGCGCGAGGCTTGGGCCGGGCAGAAACGATGGAGCCGGTCTGGCCCATGGCGATCCCAGGAGTGGTCTTCCAGCGCGGTTCGAACTAGGACTGGCAGGAACGGCGAGCCTTGGCCATACCGGCCTAGGCCATGACAATGTTGAACTGGTTCCGCAGGAGACTCGAGCTTTGATGGCCCGGAACAGCTAGCCTGCGCATCGCTGGCGTGGGAAGGACGATCCGCATGCCTGGACACGGACTGCGACTGCGAACTCTGAACGACTGGCGACTACCAGGGTCGGCACGCCCGGACTGCCGGGTCCCGAGGATGGGCAACCGGGAAGTGTTGTAAAATCATTCGCTGTCTTTTCTTTGTGTTTTATCACTCCTTGAGAGACTAGCGAAGCAAAGACTGATTGTGTGGCGATTAATATAGAGCGACCCCAAACACTAAAACACAAAAGACCTAATCATTTTGAACTATTAAAAGCAATATGAAACCATGACGTTGCGGAAGACTGATATAATATAAAAAGGAAGAGAACAGAAATCAGATACTTGTAAAACGCTCACCAACCGTACAACCCAATAGCCACCAAAGTGATGACAGATTCTAGACAAAATCACAGACTGTAAGCACAATCTGTCGTCTACGCAATGTAAACAACAGATTGCAGACACAAGCTTTACTCAAATGTAGCTGATGATTTATTAATTATTTCTGTCAATTTTTCTTGCGATACGAAATCTGCTTGTTCATGGCTATCTGAAATTCGAACTGATGCGCCATATTTCAAGAAGCAGCAGAGGTTTGATTTTGCAAAGTTGTTTTTTATATAATCGTGTTAATTTAAGAACAATCATCTGACAAAATACTGCTAGAAGGCGGGTGTGTGAGTCGATTTATAACACTTTAGACAAACTAAAGAGCAGTGGTAGGGTCCTCATGTAATTTTTGATCCCATAATATGCGCCCGATTTATGCCACAATATGACCACAGAGAGCTTTCAAGTAGAAGGTAACATTAATGGTTCAAGTGACAAGTTAAACATAAAAACAGCACTGTGAAAGTTGTTGACGAGAACCCTTTACGATAAAGCCTTGAATTCCTCCCGCTCCTGAAAATAGCTTTAGTTTCAAGTTTCTTACTCACTCGAACATTGCACATTCATTTATTTTAACGACAGTAAAAATATTCATGCCGTTTATATTTTAGATTCACAGAAAGCCATCATTTGTTCTACAGCAAGCACTAAAATTAATCAAAAATAATTTGTACATTGCAATAAAGTGATCCTCAATAGGCCTCACTGTGATAGTGCTAATAAGGGTATATTTTTTAGACAATCTTTCATTAACACTGCGGCTGTGTGCTCAATGATTCTTAGGTATAATGGTAACAAGCTGTTGCCTACCTTGGTCGAACTATGATTTTGTCAGTACTCAACAATGGCTAAGTTTTCTGTACGCAGTTGCATTTCTTGTGCTCATGTAAAAAAAATTGTATCTTCTGCTTTTAGCAGTGCCTTAGTTGCATTTAGAATATGAGAGATTGTAACTCTCACGACATATCTTTTTCTTTTACATGTGTAATTTTTTTGCTTTTCCTAACAAAAGCAGGTTTGCTCGTACATTAGTCAATTAACTTCTCATTTAGGACATCACGAGAGTAGTGGTCACGAAGATGCCGGTACGAGGAATAGAATTAGGGGAGAAGAAAAACCAACATATTCAAAAAGGAATGATATAGAAGAAAACATTTGAAATAGCGGCGTATCATCAAGGCTATCATCCACAACAAAAGTTACCAGACCAAAGTCAAGTAGCTTCCACAGACATTTTATACTGTGATACGTTAATCGAAACCTATAAGATCAACCGAAGTCAATTAAAAGAGGTTGATTTAATTTGCGTCAGTATTGGCAAAAAAAAAGCTTTCAAACTAAAAAAGGTTGCAACTGAATACATGAAAATTTAAAAGTTTAACAGGCACAATATTCTTTGTTCCAGGAGGTAAAAACAAAATCATGAAAAACACTGCAATAAGACATCGGCGGAATGTCGTAACTACCGATCATAAAATTGCTAGCTTCAGTAAACATTATGGATATCCCCAATTAATTAGAATAATATAGCAAATAAAACGTTAGGGCCCAAAAGAGCTGGTGAAGGTTTAACATATTTTAAGAGAAACCCCCGAGAATGGGGAAAAGACAATGGACAACACAACACACAGTGTCTCAAATCAGTGCTGAATTTTATTCTACAAAATTTCGTTTTTATATAGGGATTTACTGCCCCCCCCCCAAACCAAAAGAAATATTCTGATCCCGACTTGAACGAAATAAGAGGCTCTACATCTTTATACATCTCTCTTCAAGCTCTACAGGTTAGATCATAATCGCGATCACGTGTGAGTATCTCAATCTGGACGAGCATTTATAGAGCTAAAAATTCCATGAATCAACCAAGTTTCCTTTAGAGATATTGCTCTATAGGTGTTCGTTGTGTCTTCAGAAAAAAAAAAATGAAGAGTTTTTATTCATAAACTACGCATATTCTGCCAACTTACTGTACACTCTTAATGTATTTTGTTTATATGAAAAAAAAAACACAAACCAAGACCTGTCTAGTTTCTGGTCCCAACCGTCCTAATCTATAGCGATGAGGCACGACACGAAGAACTCATGCCATGGGGAAATTTTAATCAATAGAGCTTCTTAACGACGACCATACAGAGCATTTCTGTGATATCGTGAACAGTTTCTGCGGGTTCAATTTTAGAAGCAAAGAGGGCCCTCTTCGCTGACAGCCGTGGCACAAATGCCAGCTTGCTTGCGTTGCTTGTTCCGGTGACTGGCTTGATTGTCCTTTTCTTCTAGACGGTGGTGAATCCGTCATTGTCAGCTGTGAATTGGTTGCCTTTGGTATCAGGGGTCACATTAAGAACAGGGTGCCCGTCCACCTGGTTAAGCGTGACCCGCATGGAGCGTCTTTTTTCTCTCGATAACGCGACGCGCGACGAACGCGCGCGCTAGCGCGTATGCAGTCACGCCCGCATGGAGCCATGGACAGGCCCCGCTGTCATCGCGATCTCAATGTTGCTGTGCTACACAAAGTGCCGCACGTGCAGATGCTATTAGGGAGTTTCCGTACACCGTTTTCGCCGTCCCGCAATGCCCTCCGCAACCCGCTACGATACCCGGAACTCTACAGTCAAGGCTATCGGCGCGCAGGCGCAGTAGTAACTTCTTCGTTGCGGAGGGCTTAGCGGAGGGCGAAACGCCGTCTACGAAAACTCCAGCTATTTAAATAAATAAATGACTAAAATAAACTGACATGCTATAGAAGACTGCTATTTTATTTAAAGGTTGCAAACAAAGCTTCCGAATCCCCGCTAATAGGGAGTTTTCGTAGACCGCGTTAAGCACTCCGCAACGAAGAAGCGCTACTGCGCCTGCGCTCCGATGGCCTTGACTGTAGAGTTTCGGGTATCGTAGCGGGTTGCGGAGAGTGTTGCGGGGCGGCTAAAACGATCTACGAAAACTCCCTAATATTCCTGTATACTAAACTGCATGCTGAGTCAGCCGCGACATCAGTGGTGTGTTGTGCCTTGTTGTGCGCTGTTGCTCACTCGCAGACTCGTACGCTCGTTCACACGTTGGCCGTGGCTTGTTCGCATTTTTGCCGGGGTAGTTCACCTTCGTCTAATACTCGCCGCAGCCTCCTTTATATAGCAAAGAATAAAGTTGCGTTTGCTTGGAAGCATGGTCATTGTGCTGAAGCAGTGCGAGAATGCAAGTTCGGCCAGACGTCTGATCTGCGTCCTGTGTGAAAAATCAAAAAGACACTGAATGAACAGAAGCGTGATATCACCTATGGATCGCACGCGATTTGCCTCAAAACTGATCTATTGGTTCATACTTGTACAATGCGTCATTTTTTATTTTTTATTTCTGCGGCCGCAATGATTTTTTGGCGAGGGGGAGGGTGGGGTCACCGAAAACCGCTAGAAGCGTGGTTCATCCGAGGAAACGCGTCATCGTGCAACAAGGACCTCGGTCCCCTCCCGAAGCGTTCGCGGAACTTTCCGATACATAGAACTCTGTCGAGAGAGACCCTTGCATTGGTGATGTATTTGCTGAAGATGTCTTCCGCATGGAGAAACAGAAACGTTTAATGATTATTTTTGATGTTATGTGGAGTAGGTGTTTTTACTTTCGTTATGGCGTCTCTCAGCTTTTGGAGTAATTCTGAAAACAGAGAAACCTTCAGCCTTTGCATTCTGGTTAAAGCGATATACCTTTAGCTTCAGTTCTCGGCGGCGGCTTTCCGGGCGAGCGATCTTCTCTTCTTTCGCAAGGAAATCAAAAGAGCTTAACGCAATGGAACTTTAGGCGATAGCGGCCTCGCGGCGGTTGCGGAACCATTCGAGCTGCTGCCCACACTGCCGCTCGTTCCGTTCCCGCTCTTCTTCCTCCGAAGAAATGTTTCCGCCTTTTATGAGCGACGGCAGCAACCAATTGCCTGGTTGCCGAAGCTGGAAAGGTTACCGTGTTCTATGAGCGACGGCGGCAAGCAGACAACCGGCAAACACAATACTCTGGACAGCTACAGCCATCTATGAGTGACGGCGGCAACCAGATTGTTGTGTCGACATTTGTTTGGTACCGGACACAATCCTGGAGAAACTAGCCCTTAATAGCGCCGCTGTAAAAAGAAAGTCAATGCATTGAACACAGTCCTGCCCACCATTATGTCCAACAACGTGTTGTGCACAGGCATCTACCGAATGACCACGCACGGGGCGAAGAACGAAAGCGATAAGATCACGTGACTGTTTGAACGGTTTTCATTGGTGATATCATACGCCTAGTTTGGATGTCTCCACCAGGCGGGAACTTTTTTCTGGCCCGGTGAAAAACAGGCACGTCGACGAAACCAAGAGCGTGCGCGCGTCCGAAATGACGCCGCGTTGACGTCGACACGCGGGAACCGCGCACAAAAACGCTCGACGGGCGGTCCACACCGACACCTTTTCCGGATTCGCGTGCCGGAACCCGTAAAAATATACGTGTTCCGGCGCACGAAATACGGAGAGGGGTTGTACGTCTTGGTTTGGACGTCCACACGGAAAACGTGTGTCTATTCCGAATATGGGCGAAGGAGTGAGACGACACGTAGCGAGGCGGATGTACTTCGCGGCTACGGATGTGGTGCGGCCGCCAGAAGTGCCTCCGCTGTCGAGAAAATAGCGCGTCGTCCGCTCCACGACGTGGCGACATCGGCAACGTCGATCAGTTTCAGACCTTTCAAGCGTGAAGCTCGGTGCCGATTGAGCGAAAAGTCATCGTCATGAAGCAGCAAAAGTACCTTCACTGCGACTTCTCGGACCGAACTTGAGAAGAGGGACGAAAAAGTACATTCTTCCTGTCGTCGAAACAAAAACGGTATTGCCAGGACACGATTGTAACTTTGTCCCACGAAGCCTCAATGTGCGACAATAGTAGGACGAGGATATCGCATTGCTTACCAGATTCACCGCCCGACTGATCGCAAACTTGCCATACTTCGCATGGACACCACATTTGACGGAAGAATAAATACTTATTTCAAGGCGACGTTTCGGTAGATATCCCTCGTTTAATTACGCCAGCAGAGGAGTAGACGGAGTCCAGAGGGGAACAACGGTGGTGGCGTCACTTGAGCATGTGGTGAGCACAGCATGTTCACGGTGCCCCACTGAAACCATCGCGAGGGAAGCTCACATCACCGGTCTCGACGGGCACTTCGTATACACGCTTGGCTCGACCAAGCACGGAAACGTTGAGCGGTCGTCGGCAGAATAGGCGAATTCTCACGTCATCACACCGAATACCAATGCGCACAAAAGCGAACACAGACACAAAGCTGCGTCGGGAGAGACGTGGCTCGGCGCAGAGAACTCGCTGCAAGACGCCGGCTGCAACGCACCCAGCCGACCCCGCGCGTCCGCGCTCGGCGACGCCGGCCGACGACTGCTCAACGGAAACGCGTTGGTCAAGCACGCAAAGAGCACGTGCTCAGCGGCGGGAAGAAAGCGCGCTCTGTGATTGGCCGCTCCCTCAATACGAACGCCTACGTCATAAGATGAGTACCTACGTCTCAATACGGGACACGTAAAAGGTGGGATACTCCAAATACTGATGCCGGAACCTGTAAAACGGAGCGGTGACATAAGAACCGGAAGCGGGCTTCCATACGGGTTCCGACATACGAATCCGAAATACGTGTCGGCTTAAACCGCGCTTTATTTACACGTGTCCCAGCTGGAATCGGACGTACTGGCCTCGTAATCTTCACCTTTGCACCGGTCGAAGTAAACTAAATAGCTGATGTGCAACTTGCAGATGCATCTGCCGGATCTGATTTCGTGGTACCCTGAACGGCAACCAACATTACACGTAGTCGTGTTTTGCACGTCGCTCGCTATCGACCGATCTCGATCAGCTGTCCCAGTCGGTGGCGTTGTAGTTCCACTAAAATTATTCCGCGCACGTCTGTCGATGAGCCTTGAACATACAGGCTAAGCATTAACCATCCCGGAGCCCTAGGTTGCAATGACATTGAGCGACACCGTGTTGCTTGTTTGAAACAGAATCACCTAGAATAATATTATGGGAACCACTCCTCTGCAAGACAAATGATCGTAGATGTTGGCGGCATCCTAAATAAACAATAGTGAGTTTTAGTATTGCGTAGGCGAGCAAACGCAAGCGCTGTGCGTTTACGCGAGCGTTGCGTTCTAAACGCTGCGCATGCGCGAAGTCCCCATGCACCAATCCAAGGCCGCAGTTTGGGCTCCTCGCACGCGCAGTTTGGAACACGCAACGCTAACGCAAACGCACAGGGCTTGCGTTCGCTCGTATACACTGTACTAAAACGCTCTCAAATCTCAACTCTCGGCGGTTTGATGTTAGAACAAGATAAGGGAGTGTTCAACTGGCTTGCTGGACGCAGAATGGGTTCGCCATTTCCAAGGCATTTTAAAAAGCGTTTAGGCAAGCCTCGGATGAGCGAGAGCCCATAGACTCGTCGATGCTCGTTTATTTGAACTGTAATAAATACGACCAAGAGATTTACCTTAAAGCCCGAGTTACGCTATTTTTGAATGAAAAATAAAAAAAATGACTCACAGAAAGCAATTGTTACAACTGAGAAGCAGGGGGTGACTGAGCCAAACTAGAAAGAGGACAAAGGCTTAGAAGGATGCAGAATCAAAACTCTTTTGCTTATACGACTTACAATCGCATTTGGTTCTTTTCTTTTAAGTGTTTGCTCTCCGCTTCTTTTTTCTCTTGCTCATTCACGTGTCCATTCTTAAATCATTCAGCTTGTATAGTCGCTGGCAGCATAAGAAAACCTAATCGCAGCTTATTGTGTTTACGCTTATCACTTCATAATTTTGTTTATAGGCGTTTTTATCTGTTAACGGTGCAATTTCATTGGCTGTGCAGCGGTATTAAGATGCACGGAACTCCCCACACCCTGCGTTTCTTAGGCTGTCCGTCACTATGCGGAGCGCAAGTTCGTCTGCCTTGTTTCGCAGGGGTTTGCGGTGACGTCAAAACACCGATCTCTGATTGCCTCTGATTGAAGGATACTGGGTAGACCTCAATGCTAGATGCCTTGAGGTCTACCCACTATCCTTCCAATCAGAGCCAATTAAAGTTCGGCGTTCCGACGTCACTGCACCTCTGCAAGAAGCAGACGAACTTTCGCTCCGTATAGCAGCCTGATGTGAAAGCGTTACGAAGCTTGGAGTTCGCTTACTGACGAAAACAAACACATTATGACCATGAAGTAGCCGCGACCGTCATGGAACATCCCTTCAGGGTCAACACTTCCAAATAAGTATAACGTAGATGTTGTAAAAACAAAACGGAACATCGGATAAGTTTATTAGTTTTTACCTCGTGATACCGTCATGCGTAGGATGCTGTACATGCTATCTGATCGATGTAGCTATTTGGCGTTCCGAATGCCGGAACCATCAGTGTAGCGACCTTAAATCTACGCGCCTGTGAAACAATAAAACAAATGTGACTTCATAATTTGTCAAATCCTGGCCGCTGTGTTAGCTCACCTCGTTGATTAAGGTGGGACCAGTACAAGCCAGGTCGATGAAGCACAGCGAAGAGTACAGGGTATAGGCCGTAGTTAAACGGAGTTCTGTTCCTGGTACTGTCGTGAAATATTGCGTCTAAGATGCTGCAGTCAACCGTGATGGTGCTTGCACATGCCACAATTAGCCGCACACTCCAAATGTCCTTCAATGACAACTTGAGCTTTTGAATTTTCTTCAAACTGAGTCGTATATTTTCGACCCGCGAAAGTACTCTATATTTAAATGTGTACGTTGCTCCATCTGCAGTGCTCTTGGAATACCACCATCTGCGCTTGAATGTATTCTACCAGAACGTTTCGTAGAGCATTTCATAAGCAAGTGTACTAAAAAATCGTAAATTATGAAGACAATGCCTATCACGAAACATACTATCCAGACTGAAACGGCAAACCAAGGCGGCATGGAACGCGCAAGCTCCATTACGAAGTGCACTCCCGTGGCGTGGAACAGGGCCAACCCTCAAAACTCTGCAAACTCAAGCACGGCCTCCCAAAACGTGGGACTGAATTGCGTAGGCTGCACCGCGAAAGGTGAAAGCCCGCTAGTTTTTTTTTCGAATCCTTCTGATCTCCGTAAGAAATCTAGAAGTTTCTGGGATTTCGTTAACATTGTGACGGAGTTGGCGATTACCTTTACTGTAACGATGCCGTAGATTATGACTAGAAGAGATCTTGAGAAGGCATCCGACATGTCCATGAGTAAGTTCGCGAAGTGTGTGACAAGCGGCGTTTCGAAAAAGAGGCAGCTAACAAAGCAGCTGGACGCGTCAATGGTGTAGAGACTCTTCCAATTGACTTTCGCATTTCTCAGTGACTTTCCTATGAAGTTGCTGATGAATACGCAGCCGTAGACATGACACAGCATTAGGTAAGGGGTGGAACGTTGCATGATGGAGCCCATGCTGATTTTTCAGCCAATATACAAGAAAATCATCCTCCAAATATTTTACTTTAAAGTCGTAGAAATATCACGATGTTTACAACCTATTGTTTATATAAACACGATCGCTAGGACGAAGAGCCAAAACTGACAATGAAAACACATCAAACTGCAGTACTATGTAGCTGTAACTGTAATTTGTTTCTTACCTACACCAGTAAGATATTATATTATTTAGTGTCAACAGGAGCAGTTTTGTAAGAGTCCATCGCTAAAGTATAAATATGTGTGATTCGGCAGAATTTTTTAAATATACAAATTACAAAGGTACTCTTCGCAAATCTTCTTTGATAAGCTGTTGTATGGTTATCAGATAGAAGTTATATATGCAGTTTAACATTTTTTACACAGTTAACTTGTCCTCGCACTGAGTATATCATGTAAACGTCTAATGCATTCGCAATGCTTTGAATAGCTTTCTTGATTAATAATCCAGATCACTGCAGACATAGACTTTATTCTGTGCGTCATTTTCTTATGAAGTGCATAATGCCGTAGACAAAATAATTCGGAACGAACAGGAGTGTTTCGCATAAGCACATTTCTTGCAAAACATATTTAAATAATTTGGAATAATTTAACTCAGAAAGAAAGAAATAGGCTTCACCAATTTATCCTTCTCCTGCGCTTGAATGCATTCTACAAGAACTTTCGTAGAACACCCCATAAACAAGTACGCTAAATGAATCGTAAATTGTGAAGACAATGCCCATCACGAAACATACTATGCAGACCTGGAACGGCAAACCAAGACCAATAACCTTCCCTGAAGCTTACTGGAAAAAAATATAAACTCTCCCTGAAGAAGCGAAGACCGATGACAACAACAAAACTTCGATTTACGTTGTTATCGGCGATACGTATGACACTAAAGGAAATGCATTTACCGAGAGTTTTTCGGTGCCGACCAAAACACAACTCGTGGTGAAAGAATAAACCACGTTCTCTGTCCTTTCCGAGTTTCTCTTTAAAGATGTCTGCTAATGTGAACAGTTAAATGGCGCGGAAAAGGCATGTCCATATCTTGCACCCATGGACGTGCTACTTAGGATTTAGGATTCTCAAGACAAACTTTGTCAACGTGTGCATGTTGTTTTCTTGGATTCGATCATGTGACACTAGCAGTCATCACGCGCATTATTTTTGCTCTAACATTAATTAGTTCAAGCTGTGTTTGTCGACGCGTGGTGTGTATACCAGAGCGTACATGTTATTGAAGCAAGTTGTATGCATATTATCGTCATAACTCTTACCTGGTGATTAATGATCGACTGTAGGAGCGTAATGTGTAGTATCATTAGTCGGTTCGCAGTGTTTCGAGTTTATATTTTTTTCCTCGTCTTTAGATATAGGTCAAGTAAGCATCGTCATTTTCTGACGTGAGACTTACAGAGGTTTGTTGAAATGTATGTTCTTTTGGCCTTTGAAGAATGGCGCAACTTTTCTTGATGGTTGTTTTTGATTTTCAGATAGAACTTCAATGTAATCCGATATGAAAAGCAGGATTTTATTTGGCGGCAACTTTCACGCGCGTGGTGTCTACGAATTTGTATTTGCGGCTCGGAAAGTCCAGGTATGCCTATACCTAAACAAATTGTCGCTTGCAGGCACCAGCGAGGTGCCACTTTTCTTTGGACTGGCACGACAGCGGGAATACAAGTTGTGTCCTAGTTATACCCTCTCACGTTTTATATACTATACTGTTATGTTTTTTGCTTTTTTTTTATGACGCGTTGTTACGATAAGCGATAAGCGCGGGCTGAATTCTGCCTCGTCAGGGGGCGTAAGCGCTCGTCTGGAGCAGATATAACCGGCCGTGCCGACGAGCAAGCGGCTCTCCCAGTCTGGCTGCCGGACAATAAACTCTTCCAGAACAACCCCGGACTGCCGAGTCGTTGCCGTCACCGCCGAACGTAACGATACATTAACGCATGGCTTTCAACTAGTTCTAGTTTCCCACCTGAGCTGCGCCTAATGCGCATGCTCGAAAACCCCGTGACGTCACAACCAGCGCCAACGTCCTGGCGTGACGTCGAGAACCCTGCCTGTATTCGCCCCTTTTTTGTTCGGCAACAAATTCAGTGGCGCCATCTATTGGGTAGCCCCGGCACACTTCCGGTGCACGTATATTTTCAAATTTTTTACTCCTCATTCTTTTACGATAACAGTTAACTAAATCTGACAGTGCTATAAGTGGCCATTTCTAGAAGATTGCGTGTATATTTGATTTCGTAAACACTGCGAAACCCGCCGTATAGTTCAGAACCGGAGGTGGTTTGGGGCTATTTGGACACTGGCGCCACCACGTTTCAACTCACGCGAGAAAGAGCGAATATACAGACGTCATAGACGCAGACAACATAAGGAACGCGGGGCATGGCTTGTCATGTTTTCGCTTTTTGTTTGGTGATCCCTTTTTAGGGGCTCTTATCGTCGAATACCGTTGTCTCGATGGCTGTGAGGCGATAATATAATTATCGGGACTCTAAGCTCCGCGTTTCTGAAGCTGTCGGTGAGCATGCGTAGCGCCAGTTCGTCTGCTTCTTGCGCGGGAGTTGCTGTGACGTCAGAGCGACGCCGAGCTCTGATTGGCTCTGATGGAAGGATAGTGGGTAGACCTCAAAGCAAGCTGCCTTGAGGTCTACCCACTATCCTTCAATGGGAGCCAATCAGAGCTCGGCGTCGCTCTGACGTCACCGCAACCCCTACGGAAGGAGGAGACCAACTTGCGCTCCGCGTAGAAAATAACGACATATCGGCGATCACTGCATCATTCCGGACACGCATCTGAACACAACCTGAGCTAATAATGCTCGAATGCGACAAATGCGAACCGGTAACCATTCATTTATTTTATTTATTTATTTATTTAATTACAGTGTCCACCAACAGCCAGAGGCCTAGAACGGCGGTGCACAAAACTTGAAGGGTTTACAGATTTTAACGCTCGCATATTATGCAGCTAAAACCAACCGAGCGCGTGGAAACAAATTATCATTAAAGGGAAGCTGACGGAGGTCCTTGATAAAAAATAAACGAAATAGAGGTGCATTCTAGAGTATTTTTATCCCGTAAATCTGAATATCACGTTTGTTTTTCCCGAAGATGTGACTAAACGCAGAAAACACGAAAAACCTTCTGACCAGTCGTTATGTCTTACCTAGATCTTGCGGCCGCCATGGGCGTGTTGCTTGGTGTTGCTCGTGTGGGCAGCGCCTACAATTTCAAGCTTCGTGACATTTGTTTTTCCTACCTTTTTGGGAAATAGCAAGAGTGCGCGTGCATAGCTTTGAGAGGCACTGAAGATGCAGGAGAGCGGATATTCCGAAAACTCTGAAGATGAAGTCAAGCTCCAGGAAGGAGGGGCTTCAGTGGTACTTTAAAAACGATTTTCTGCAGCCTTCGTGCACCAAGTTGGAAAATAATTTCGATATTTTTGATCATGTGGGCAAAATGGAGATGAGCTGAGTGTTTATTCTCTCAAATAGAGAACAGCTTCAGTTTCCCTTTGATATGCACAAGCACTTGCTTGCCGAGCGCTTTCAATAAAAAAACAATATATATATATATATATACATATGACTGGCACTTTCAACAACGCCAACATGCCAAGGGAGTGTAATAATAAAGTAGGTTTCAACACCATTATGATAAAGTTTTATTACAGTTTCTTGTTAAGGGTGTATGCCTCTTCCGTGGTCTATGATAAAATATATTGAAATAAAAAAATGCAACGCTGTAATAAGCACGAACAAATTGCGAAATAAAGGAAAGACAAAGTGTTGGGGTTACGCACAGAAAAATTTAACAGGTCTACGTTTCAGTTACGCATAAAGTATAATAATTGTCTCAGATAGTAATTCAATGTAAACAAAAATACTGGCTCTGGAAAATATATCACTTGAAACCTGATTATAAAATAACTTGATAACGTTCCATCGGATTAACTGAGAACATCAAACGAAAGCGAGAATAGTAGCAAGTGGGAAACAATTTTTAAACAAACTTGAGTAACGGGTTAACGCAACATCTGGCGGCTTCTTTAGCACAGGCAACTTGAGCTTCGAATACAAAGCACTGAATTCTATTAAATAATTTCTCTCATGTTATTTGCGTATTACAGAAACTATATATATAAGCAATCGCTCACACGCGCAATCACAATATACTGGTTGAGTAGACTATAAGCTTTATTATGGCACGCATATGCCAACTGAACAGCCACGAAATTTAGATGATATGGCTGAAGGGACAAGCTTCCAACTCTTCAGTATGGGACGTAGAAAAAATTGTAAACAGCGGCAGCAGCTTTTTTTTTTTTTTTCCAACGTTTCGAGCAGAGTTTTTTTTTAAACGTGAAGACATAAAACCGAAACACGCTTAAGGCATTTTGTAATTATTTCCGGGACATGATCATTCACAGCGTATAGTAGTATAGTAGTATTAGCACGCAATATAGTGCATAAAAGCTCTTAAGCAATACGTTTTTATTTAAAAAAGAACTCATGTTTTTTGTTTATTTTTTAAACCACGCAAACGCACAATAGTTTTCTTAAAATGAATGTGAATGCCATTCAGAGTCCAGGAGTGGCGCATTTATTATATATTGTTTTTACCTGAATGCAGCCATTGTTGAGAAAATATTTCTGAAACAATTCATCGTCGGCAGTTTTGAGTAAAACATTTGAGATACATGCAAGCAATGGCATAATATTTATCAAATACGGCAACAATAAAGACCCAATATTTCAACACTGCGGTATCATTCAAGTAGAGAAAGTACAAATAACACATCGATTTATTCACACTGCTTTGTCTACTTAAGAGAATACTAAACCACACAAAGTATTCTGTGCTTTGCTGTATGATCATCATATTCATGTATAGCATGTGACATGTTAAATTATGCGACATTAGTGCACCACTCGTAAAGAATTCAGAAAAAAGGCGTCAGCTAAATGTTTATGCTGCTATACGTCAATGAATTCCACAGAAAAGATAAAAATAGCATTTCAAGTTCTTTGAGAACTTAGCGCGCAAATAAACCGTCAGGTGTGCTCGAAGTAATCAAAGTCTGGGACTACAACGTGTTTTCACACGTTGACATTTGATTGGCTGAACCAAAGGAATCATCCCTTGTTCACATACTATTTGTTATAAGTGGCGCATCTCTTCAAGAGATGCGCAACATCTAACCAAAGTGAGATAAATCACGACTTTTTCTAAATAAGTAACTGATATATATTAAATTTAAAACATTAATTTGATTTCAATCAGATTTATTTGATTTAAATCTAGCTTACATAATTCAAATCACTTCAACTAGAAAAGAGTGACTTTTTTATCACTATACTCGCTTTCACCTCAAGTACCGTAGTAAAAAAAAAAAGTCCGGCTCCATCGCAAAGCATTACTAATTTCCCGCTTTATGTAGATAATTAAGATATAAGTAGGTGCATTTTAGATTAGATGCATGCTACCTTATCAAGACGTACACATGCCTTCAAACGCCACAAGCATCGCTTCTTCCTACGACAACCAAATCCTGTAAGAACTACTTCGCGCGGCGTATAAACAATGCGCAAAACTTAGTTTTTTTCTTGAGGTGGAAAGACGTATAGATGTGTGATTTTTAATGGCTGCCGGATATACATCTTTGCTGCGTGATCATATTTTGCTTCAAGTACAAAATAAACGCCCTACGGGAAGCAAACCCTGAAACCCAAACGTTAAATAGAAAATATTTGCTGTATTAGTTTTAGCAAAGGTGTTTGATTTAAATTATTATATCCAAATCGGTGCGATTTAAATCATTATTTAAATCATTTTGGGATTGTTTACTATAAAATGATGCATCCCTTTTCGACCTATGCTAGCTTGGTCTTAAGGTGCACATTCAATAAATGAAGCCACGCTGAGAGCAGGTCGTCTGCTTCATGAGGTGACGTCAGAATGACGGCGAGCTCTGATTGGTTCTTATTCAAAGAATAGTTGGTAGACCTCAATGCTAGATGCCTTGAGATCTACCCACTATTTTTTCTATCCGACGTCGCCAGCGTCGGCGACCGCGCTGAAGCCAACGACGTGATCCGCGTAGTTTTGACGTCACCACAAATCCTTTGCAGGAAGCAAACGACTCGCTCTCCGCATAGACGATCGCGCCGCTCTGACGCCATGCCGCTGCGGTGGCGCTGCTGTCGTCACGGTGCTTGATCAGACGCTTCATCTAGAGTCATTGAATGTTCCTCGAGTACCAAGGCTACCAGGCACGATGACGCCAATATCGCAACTCAATTTTGTTTTTGTTTTTACTATGGTTTTTCGAGCGTCTAGAAAGCCTGTCTTTGCGTTAAAAAAAAACGAAAAAAGGAATTGTTTTAGAAAATATTATTGGAAATTAGTATAGAGCGACAGGACCGCAATGTTTTCATCAAATTTTCGTTTATATGGTTTTGCGGCACAATTAATATTGCTTTTGTACAACCATGTCTTACCGGTGATTTAAGATGGCGCGTCCAGACCTGGGCACGTTCACTTTAGCGACGAGGGTTGGCATCCCGTTTTCCGGTGTGCTTTATGTCAGAGTGTTCAGCGTCAAGATAGTTTTCTTTGTCACCCTGAAACCCCTTCCGCCGCATAGCTATCGGCACCAAAATGGCCGATCGAAGCTACATTTGAACAGTCACAGCGGACGCTATCGAATGCGGTACTCTGGAAACATTCCATGACTCTGGTGTGGGCAAACGCGGTTTGCTTGTAGACAGTGCGCTGGCTTCAATCTTGTGCTGGTAGTTGTCGGACGGCGTCCACCAGACATTTATTCATTTTTTTTCAAATTGTTTAATGAATACATTGTGCAGCACCGAGGACAAATAAGAAAGGACCTCAGAAGACCTGGGTGCGATTTATAAAATAAACATGAGAACAGCACTCCGTCAGGTGGGTTTCTAGCAGCTGTGATTACTAGAAAGGAAACTAGATCGGCCTCTGGGGATGTAAGCGAGAAAAAGAGCGTGACCACGCTTTACGCTGCGTCTGCGTCGATCGTGTCGCTTGTTTGCACCAGGATTACGGTGTATACAATTATCGATCCAGTGATCTGAAAGAAATAGAAGGAAAAATTGTTGTCATATCCAACGGAAATGTCAAAGTTAAGCTTGAGAATCTCGGTTGTGATCTATATTTTGCATCCCTCTCCGTAAGCTGAGGACGAGTGCAGCGCTAATTCCGTGCTTCACGTAAAAATAATAATAATGGTGAATGTATTCCCAATGCCTTGAACATAAACTGCTGTTCATTCTTCTTCTTTATTATTAAAGTTACGCAAGTGAGAGCTAGGGAGAGATTTGACAAGACAACCACTGATTAGGCAATGCCACTCTTGCGACACATTGCAATCGCGTTTATGTGAAACACATTAAGACTCTAGCACAGCAGTGGCAGTGCTGTCCGTGTGTCTTCTCTGTCAACTCACCAGGTGGCACCTTTACATAAGACACAAGACGTCATTTCCAGGCAGACTGGAATCCATATCTAACTGGTAATGCAACTTAGTTTGCTTTTTAGTAAATGTTTATATTTTATGTATACTTTGGATGCACCATATTGTTTCAGAAGAGGTTTTGTGTAGGAATGGTGCTTTCTTTCAAACGAATACTTACTGAAACAAGTAAAGAATTATTGATTGAGAAGAAGCCACCACCACTGAAGCACATCCCATCGGGGTCTATGGTCTCATGCAGGAAACGCAGCTGTCAAAAAAAAAAAAACTTTAAACACACTTTCACTTTGTTTAGCATATTGCTAAAGCATGTTGTCGACTGTGGGGCTTTACCTGGTGTAAGAGGTCCTCCATTGCTTCGAAAGTAGGAACTACTAGTGTAGCATTCTTGAGTTCACGGGCCTACAAAACAAGAGATAAAGTTTTACAACAGGTACTTTAGGTTTTCGTTATCGTGCTTTCTTACCTCGTCGACTAAGGCCTGACTAACAAAAGCCAGGTCAATGAAACACAGCGAGGCGTGGAGCGCATACGTGATGCTCAACCAGATTTCGTTCTTGAATCCGTCATGAAATATCCCGTTGAAAACGATGCAGTTCATGATGACAAGGCTCGCAGAAGCTACCATAAGCGGCCAGGTCCAGATGTTGTTCAAGGACTCTTTGAGTTTTTTAACCTTACTCATATTGAGCCGTATGGATTCGATCTGACCAGACACCTTGGTCTGTAAGTTAATAGAGCTTGATCTTCTGCACTCTTTGAAGGTTTCCAGCTGGGCGCGAATGTACTCCGCCAAGACCGTCGCAGAGTTCCTCAGCAAGAGGTAGGAAAGAGAATCGTAGACAATTAAAGCAGCTGCCATAAAAACGCCGATTATCTTCACTGGAAGGACCCAGCCAGCCCCTATTGACTGCGCGATTTGCCCTATTCTATAATATACTCCAGCTGCGTAGCACAAGGCCATTCCCAAAATTACCAGAAATACACGCATTGTAGCCCATCTGCGCTTGGACCTTTTGCCTCGCACGGTTCGCGCGCGAGGCAAGAGACCGATGGTTTTTTCGAATAATTCCGAATTCCAAAAGAATTCGAGCAGTTTTTCTTGTCCCGTTAACATAGCCGCGAGGTTTCCAGTTACCCTTGCAGTGACTACTAGGTGTACCGTAAGCATCAGTGATCTCGAGAAGCTATGGGAGACGTCCCTAAGTACGTCCAAGGAGCGTATCACGAAAGCTGTTTCGGCAAAGATGTAGACGATGAAACATGCCAAAGAGTAACATGTGTAGAAACTCTTCCAGGTTACTTTAGCTTGAGCCAACGATTCTCCGGAGAAGTTGGGTACAAAGAAGCAGCCGAAAACTCGAAACACGATGGCGGGAATGGTGGATCGCTGCACCATTAAAGAACGCATCTTGTCTTGAGTGAAAGGGCCGGCCGGCACAAATCTGAAATTTAAAATACGCCATTTTACTTTTAGCTCTGCGTCTTTCGGTTCACCTCAAAGTCAGAGCGCAGCCGACGCTAGAGGCTGATGAGGCCAATCAAACAGCACAAAAAACGCCCCTCCAGGGACATCGTCATCTTTCAGGACGTATGTTATCAACATCTGAAACAATCTTGTAGAGGGTGTGCACCATAACCCTGCGTTTTAGTAGGCGTTTATGCGTGGATCTCTTCTAGCCTTCGACTACGCCCAGACGTATGGGAGAAGGAAGTGTAAGTAGTTCTGTGCCGTGCAATCCAATCACAGCAAATGTGACATCTGCCCTACGAAGGCTTCATCAAGCGCAGTTAGAGAATGGGCAAATGATGCCATGTAAATTGGGTTGCGCGGAGATCTTATTGCAAGCTCATTCATTTTATCGTTCAAACGGCATTTGTGGGGAAAGTAGCTCGAAAATGATCGCACACTCCGGATATTCGTTATTGCAACACCAAACTGAAATACTGAGAAATTCAGCGATTTCTACACAAAGCCGTATGGATCGAGCCCCCTAAAAACGATCTAATTAAACACTCCATTGTCTGCTCATTTTTTTTATCACACGAAATATCACGTGCTTGTATCTTGAATTATTTCTGTGAAATGAATTAACAAAATAAATATTGTACTTGACTTTAAAATATAGCAGCCAGGTGGCCGACGTTGTTCCGGAAGGAAAGAAAGAGTTACAATCTCACGAGACACTCTTAGAGGGCGCGGTAGATAACGGCCAATTTGCGCGAAGCTACCCTCATAAGCCGCGGTGACACTGATAATACAACATACGAAAGACCGGCCGCAGACGCTAGAGAGTTTTAGGGGACCGTTTTCGCACACCCCATACGGTACGAAGGGGCCCTCCGGTACGAACTGCGCATGTGCGAGTCTTTTGAGGTGGCGCATGCGCAGTTCGTACCGGAGGGCCCATCGTATACCGTATCGGATATGCAGGAACTGCGCATGTGCGAGTCTTTTGTGGTAGCGCATGCGCAGTTCGTACCGGAGGGCCCATCGTATACCGTATCGGATATGCAGAAACGGTTCCCCAAAACTCCCCCTAGTGTCTGAGGCGTGTCTTTCTTGTACAACAATCCCGCCACAGGAATAATAAAAAAATAAAAATAAAAACTGTCTGCGTCGAAGCTTACAAACGTGTAAAGTAAACAACTTCGAAGATGCTTGCGGTGTGCTCGGAGACACTTACGTCTGTAGCAAACACCCTGTGTTCCTCAAAATGTATGATCGCTGCTATTGCGGCTTTACGCTATTCCCTACTGCACTGCGTGTTGCTTTTGTACAAGTGAAATCGTGATCACAAACACGAATAGACAAGTTTACGTCGAGACTCACGCTGAAAAAGCGAAGGTTGATCGCCGCAGGAGAGGACCACCATTCGCGGGGGTGCTATCTGCGATGACTTTTACTGCGAAGTAAATACTGCCAGAAAACCTTGTTCAGGGTCCACCCAGCAATGGTCGTGCTAGGTAGTAACTCAATAAATGATATCTGCAGCTCTTTCTTCTTAATTTATCTTCTACTAAAGTTGCGGGCGTCGTCGAGTGTGACCAGTGAGAGACAGGTCGTTATTTAGCAACGACGAAAGCGGAATATAATGTTTACGCAAAGCGGGCGTGCTCCGTCGTGTGTCCGCAATTTTTTTCTCTCCCTCTAGAATGAATTCAATTTGAATTGCATTAGCACTGAAGGTCGCCTGCTAATATGTATGGACGTGGCCGCAGAATTATTTCCACGCATCCTACCGTACACCTAATGATTGAAATTACTAGGGCGCCGCCTTCGTCATAAAACACGAGGAGACCAATCGTGGGGTTTCGCCGAAGGAAAGGAGCCAATGAGAAGGCCCACGTGGCGTTTGGAATTAGAACCAGCGAGCTGCGCGGGGTTTCCGGGCATGTCTGGCGAATCAGACAGGAAATATAAACGTAGGGACGGACATACGGGTCGTTTACTAAGTCCCAGTATTCGTTCTTTCAGTGCTGTCTTTAGTCGATGACAAGCTAAGGATTCGGGAGAAGCTCCGCCTCCACCACGCCCACCTTGCCCCCCGCCAGGCTTGGACGGCGCTCGGGACGAAGTTTTATCGAATTCAGAAATAAAGCTCGCGTTGGAAGCGAACCATTTACTGCATGCCTGGCCTGTCACCGTCTATACTTTCAGTCAAAGTGTTTACCTTCATAGTGCCGGATCAAGTTCGAGTTCAAAGAATAAGGAAGTTAAAATGGTGCCATATAGTGTAAACGAACATTATATTGTCGCTGACAGGTGTGTGGAAGAAACAGAGGACGTGGCGATGTCTGAGCATCTCATTATTGTCCCGCACGCAATAATTATACCTCGTGTTGTATTAAAAAAATACGTGACATCGAACTGCGGTCCCCCCTATTAATTGTGCTCAGTTAAAACTTTATCACGTCCTTATTAAAACAATACTACTACTCCAAACAAAAGTTTTCTCGGCAATGCGGTCAAAGTTCCGAGCACGCCTGCCCTCTCCCCTTTTGAGCGCTCATTAGGGAGTTTTCATAGATTGTTTCTTCCGTCCCGCGACGCCCTCAGCAACCCTCTACGATATCCGCAACTCTAACGTCAAGGCCAGCACCGCGCATGCGCACTAGGGGCGTCTTCGTTGCGCAGAGCGTAGCGGAGTAGGGAAAACGGTCTGCGAAGACTCCCTATCAAAGCTGGGTGCACTCTCTTCTCGACTCCTCGAAAATGCCATGGAAAGTTGCCTCGAAGTATAGTGACCTGAAAAAAAATATAAAAGCGCCGAAAACGACGAGGATTAAGGATAAGTAAAGCAACACCAGGCGCTTTGTGTGAGACACCAAAAGTGGCCTTGTGTTGTCTTACTTATTGTTGATCCTGGTTGTTATCGGCTGTTTTATATTTCTGAAACTATGAACCAACTAGCTTAATTAACCACTTTGCTATAGACCTAGAATGATTAGAGATGAGCCAATTTGTCTTTTAAAGGTGGTTATTCACGTCACACGTTTCACTAGTGCTCTTTTCTTTTATTGAAAACATACTAAGTTTACTCAATACCTCCTACTTTAACACTACTCACTCCCACAAAACGTCAATTCACTTTGTCTGAATGTCCTATCTCTCGGAGCCCCGATATTTCGAGCACGAAGTGTCCTTCTGCGTCAGACGTTTTCATCTAATGGACATCACAAGATTGGTCCAGAGCAAATTAACACGCACTCTTTAATTCCAGTTTATTTTGCGCTTTGTGGAATTCATCTAAACGTGATGGAAATTCAACTCCAATGGATAGAGCCCCACGCGGATAACTGTCTGGCCATCCGCATCCAATCGGCATCGGCATATAATGTATCTGTATCCAACCTACATCCGACAAGCAATCTGCGCGTTCATGTTACATAATAAAATCAAGCTTAAATTGAAAAGAAAACCTGGATGGCATTTAATCTGTTCGCCTAACTTTGTACAAAAAAACCTCAAAGTCAGAAAACGGGAAAAGTGATTTTGTTGTATTCTGTTTTATTCATTCATATTATAAGCGATTATCCTTCCAGAGACACCTCGTGTCGCTGGAAAGATGATTGCGATTATGAGATCGTCCTGAGAGTCCGCGACACTCTGCTCAGAAGATGTGCTATAAAGAAAGGAAATTTTAAAATACTTAGTTATTTTTGCTTTTCAGGATCCACTTGAAGCAGTCGCGTATTTTCTAAACATGAAAAATAGTAAAGATTATTCGCCATTGTATATAGGTCAAACAATAAATAGGTAGGCGAGGAAAGGCGGTCACTCATCGCAGTGAAGTACTCGTATTCTCGTAATATGCGCGACTACACCACTGGGAAGATATTCAATTCAATTCATTTCAATTCAATTTTTATTTCAAATCAAATCATACGAAATAAAGAGCTGGCCCACAAAAGCAGCATTCTGCTTATTTGTGTGGCCATGCGACCAAATCAAATACATGTTGTTAACAAAAAACGTTCCGCGGCACAAAAAGAAAAAAAGAAACGAAAAGTAATACTGCGTAGCAATGAAAGAAGCACAAAATTAGCCACAATAGAAGAATAAAGGAGCACATTAGGGCATGAAACATGGGCACTCATAACGAAGTCTTCTCATGCAACATTGAAACAAAAGTACGAAATTTTTACAACGGTCAGGCTACGATATTTACAACTCAGATGTTTGGCACTCATGCAATTTTTTAGTATTCTTTTGAATATCCTAGTGGATAATACAATCATAGAGACTCGTGAAGTTCGTTAAATAAAGAAGGAATGTAATGATTTCTATGTTTCTTTCCATACAGTGTGTATATTTTCGGAATAACGTACCTTTCAGTTCGTCTCAAATTTCTATTTTAATTTTCGGCAGTTTTGCAGGAATTACTGAAATAGTTATTTCTTATTGCTACGTATGCCAAAAAAGCTTTTAAAAAACAAAATCCCAACTCTTTAGCTTTTTCTTGACTTTCCAATACTTGATATGAAGTTTTATATGATATGTTGTTTACCATGTGCTTTAGTATCCTATCTATCGCTCTCGCTTTATATTCTGAACATTTACCGTACATTGTAATACCGTACCGTAATACAGCTTCCGCCAGAGATTTAAACACAAGTAATCTTATCTTCAAGTTGCACATACTTTTGAGATTATACAAATACGCAGGTGCGAGTCGTAGCTTTTTTACAACAGGTTCCACTTGCGCATTCCAACATGTGTTTGTCAACAAATGCGCCTAAATATTGAACTGAACTATCGTATGCTAAATGTTTACAGCTACAATCCAGACACTGTACCGAGTGCACGAAAATGTTTAGAGATATTACAATCTGTTTTTGCGAATTTCGAAATCACATCAGTTTTGTTTTTGCAACATTCACAGAAATTAAATTCGCAGCAAACCATCTAATTATCATATCAATGTGTCTCTGAAAATATAAATTGCTTCATCATACTTCTTATGTGGTAAAACTAATGCGGTGTCATCCGTATATTGAAACGTTTTTGACTGAATTGGCAGAAATCCTAATTCATACGTATAAATTTTAAATAACGTAGGTCTCAAAGTCCTGCCTTGTGGCACCCCGAATTGGACTTGAGCCGGGCTGCTAAGGTCATTCATTATCTTAACCATTTGGTAGCTGTCCTTGAATTAATTCTCAAACAATTCATAGAAAGGACTCCGAAACCCCATACTGTATAATTTTTTCAACAAAGAAGAATGATCGATGGTGTCGAATGCCTTTGACAGGTCAATAAAAAGCGCTAAAGCTATTTTGTTTTTTTATCGAGTGTTTCGTTAATGCAATCAGCGAAATCCTCCAGCAGAGTAACGGTACATTTGTGTTGTCGAAGGCCGTACTGCCTATTGCCTATCAGGGAAAATGTGTCGCAAAAATTATTCATTGCTATGTGAACCCATTTTTCAATTACGTGCGTCATGATTGGGAGGATTGATATGGGTCTGTATCTCCCGATATCTTCTTGCTTTCCTTTTTTGTATATGGGCCTTATCACAAATATTTTTAAACCCCCAGGAATATTTCCGGTGTGCAGTGTATAATTCACTATTGTAAGCCAAATGTATTTTACTTTATCGAAATTGTAGCGTATATATCTAACTCGGATGTTGTCGATTCCTGGCGGGTTTGTTATTGACATAGCGTGGATGATCCGGGACAAATCCCTTTCTGTCGTATCTGGGAGATAAGCTGAGTTGGCTGCACCCTGTTGGGGAAACGTCATATAAACTGGTCGCGTGTATATTATTTTTAATTTTATTTAAATCATCGAGAAAGTTTTTGTTGAACATTTCTGCTAGTGCGCTTTGGGAACTACATTTTTTTAAAGGTTTTCTGTCTCGTATCATCCACACTACTTTTAGTTTTTTTTGCTAATAATTTGGTTAACCAAGTTCCACGTTTCTTTCGGATTTCTAGTCCAAGCTGTAAACTGAGTTACATAATAATTTCGTTTCGCCCAACGAATTTAGGTTCAAGTTTCTTGCGTATTTCACAGAAATCTTTTTAAGCATGATATCCTCAAGATTTTCCTTCCATCGCTTCCGAAAACTTTTCTTCTGATGACACAGTTCTAATATTCCCGGATTGATTCAAATCTTTTCAAGCGTTCATTTTTTTGTTAATTTAATTTTCTCATAGGGCTTGCATAAATATCCTGAAACTAGTGAACCAGCTTTTCGTCAGTGGTTAAGTGATCATAGTCTAGCAAGGAATTCCAATAGTACGTCTGAATAAAGCTATCAATTTTGTTGTTACCTAGTGTTGTTTTATAATCGTCCTCCAGCTGTTGGGTTTTGAAGTATATCACTCACCTAATATTAAAAGAACTGTTATATAGTGATGAGCAAGCTTTGCTTAATTATTCCAGATAATATGTTTAAGTTGCTTCTTCTAGTAACTATATGGTCAATACATGTCTTTGTCATTTTATCACCGTAATATTCTTCCCGTGTATAAACCTGAAAAACATTTTGAAGCCCCAATGCAGAAAGGGTCTCAAGATAGCGCAACACTCCAGGTTTCAACTCACTCAAAACATCAATATTAAACTCTCATGCAAGAAATTAATATTTATTGTTATCAAATTTCGGAAGCAGGTTCGTTAATTCATCACAAAACATGCTTAAAGTGAAACTGGGTGGTCTGTAAACGGCAAACACTACATAGGAGAACTTATCCTTATTTACGGCCGCCGCGCAAACTTCTCTATATTCAGTTCAACTTCTATTCTATGAGATAAACGGTCGTGTCGTTGTTTATGTGAAATAAGATTCCCCATCCTTCTGCCCTCTCTGCATATATTGTAGGAATAAAACCCTGGTACTCTAAAGGACACATAAGATGCCTCGTGTACATTTACTTCGGTTAGTACATGGGCACATCCAGATGAGGAAGCCGGCCCACCTAAAGAACAATGAACTGATCTAAATGCTTGTAGATGCTTCTCACACTTCCATGTTGTGAAATTAGCTTTGTATTTACGTAACCGTCTTTCGCCAGTGACTGTTTTGTGTAAGCGTCCCATTCCTCAAAAGACTCAAAGAAAGACTATGGTTATCTAATTTTGGCAAATTCTCTTTCGCTCTTAATCTGAATTACTGCCTCGCCCTCCTTTTGTCTAGCAAAAATCTTTCCATTTTTACCCATGTATTCTTGTTTTGTTTCTTTTTCTCGGCACATGCTTTTGTTGTCCACAACAACTTCTTTATTGCACGGTTTAGGTTTTCATTACTGTAAATGTTTTCTCTCCTAAGACTACATAGTGTTTTTGCTCAAACCTCTCTCGTGCGCCTCCCGGTGAACCTCACCAGTATGGGTGCTGGTCTACCTTGCTTTGCTCATAGCCTGTGGGCAGCCTCGACGTCAGTGGTTGCGAGTTGTGGAACGCCTAGCTTAATGTCAATGTCGGTAATTACCTCTAACAGGATTTCGTTGAATTGTTGAACGGCTCCGTCAATTTCTATGTCCTTCCTTCTGGAATATTGTTCCACTTCGTCGACGGCCTTTCTTAGTGCCCAGATTTTTTCGTCCCTTGGACTTATTTTCTCTTCTAGTAGAGTCACTTTCTTTTCAAGACCCTTAAATATTGGGTCTTGGCTGTCCAAATAGCCATTAGCACTTGGTGCCTCATTCACTGCATATTCATAGATTCTTCAATGCCCTTAATCGTCTTCCCCTGGTGTTCGAATTTTGACATCAACATCACCTTTTCCAGTCTGAGTTTCCAGCGATTTTTCAATTGCATAGAAAAAATCGTAAGGGTGCAGAGCGAGTTGGTGAATATTAACCATGTTGAATGAACCTGAGACTGGGGTAGAGAAGAAACATCAAAACGTAGAAGGTAAAGAAAATAGACAGGACGACGTCTCAATAGACGTCGTCCTGTCTATTTTCTTTCCCTTCTACGTTTTCAATTGCGTCCATTTTAATCAGGAGGGAGTAAGTTTACGCTTAATTGCATTGTTCTGTTGCACTAGTTTTTCAAGGCTCCCTCCTGGGATCCCTGTCGTGTCCTGACACACACTCCGATTCATCAGGAGACGCAGACTGGCGCTCTGCATGCAGCTTGCACGTCCCGTAACGCCACTGGGAAATGCTCTCTGACATCATCGTCTTCAATGCTTTGTTCGTTACTCCGAAGCATCTCTCCATATTGTAATGATTCATGCATTCAGCACACCTTAAGCACTCACCATCAGGTGCCACCAGTTTCATACATGACCGACAGTCACCCTTTTCTTCCATTATAAAGAACACGCATTAAAAAAGAAAAAAAAATATAAAAGTAAATATGCAGAAAAAAAAACCGTAAATATCATAATGTTCACAAATGGGAATACCTCCTATTCGTTGCACTTTTAAAGGCGAACTTGCAGCTGCATGCTCTGAGCCTCGTTCTTCGCTAAATGTAAAAAAAAGAAACACGCTACGTTTTGCTTTTTGAAGAGGCTTCGCAGTCTAGATGGCCCCCAAAAAAGTGCAATTACTGTCGAAGAAACACTTCGCGAACCAAATAAGCCTTTAAATACAGGAATTATTGTTGGAGGTATGAAAAAGTTGTAAGCTAAATGAATACGTATGCGTCAAATTAAACATGGTGTGGGTATGACAGCAACCAGGAAAACCTAAAAAGCACACTAACCACGCATGCGCTACCCAAACTGTCTCGCCAAAAAGGGCTTCAACTACCAGCGCATCGTTTATGAAGCCAAATAAAGCATTTCTTTTTCCGAAAGCGCAACCGATGACTTGCTGACACATTGCGCTCCTTAATTAACAGTGTGGAAGGCCTCTATCACCTTTCTCGTCACCTTATCTCGGTGCTTTCCTAAGAAAGCAGTCCCGTCAATGGCATTTTTGCACTTGCAAGTCTCGCAGTGCACCGATAAATGGCCGCCGACCGTAGCTCTCAGGGCATAATCGTGCTCCCTGAGCCTGTCGCTTAAGCATCTACCGGTTTGTCCAATATAAACCTTGCCACAAGAGAGGGCTGTCCTGTATCCAATACCCGAAGTGCAATACATAAAGGATTTGGGATGCTTTTTGCTACAACATCTTTTTTGGTAGCCCATCTGCCTTCAAGTTGACCCTCAAACAAATTTGGCTCAATCTCTGGAGGGAGGGGGGGGGGGGACGGAAAACACAACCGGGATGCTATACCTGATTCCTCCGTTTTTCAGACTACGAGATAGCTTTAGCAGGCAGGAAATGACAACAGTCCTCCTTCAGGCAATACTTTTCTTGGATGAAGAAACCCCTCAACCTTGTTATAAGGGCTCTGGAAACGTCACTCAACAGGGCCGACGGGAACCCAGCATCTCTCAGGTTTCTTATGAAAGTACAGAGATAAGGTGGCGAGGGAGGTAGGGTGGTGACTGAGGCCTTTCACATTGTTCATTACGAAGCGCAGTGTGTCAGCAAGGCATCGGTGGCGCTATAGGAAAAATAAAAGTTTATTTTTAATATGATTCGGGAGATACCAATGCGCTGATAGATGAAGCCCTTCGTGACGAGACAGTTTGGGTGGCGCATTCGTGGTTAGTGTGCCTTTTATGTTTTCCTGGTTTTTATATTTTCACTATTAAACATTTAGTTGCGAGTCAGCGCTCGTCCCGTGTTGTGTGTTCCTTTTCTTTGTCTTCGTTGTTACGCGCTGTTACACCTACGCCATGTTCAACTTCCACCAACCTGCCCGGCTGTCTACTTTGTTGCGTCAAATTAAAATTTTATATTTTTCCTCATTTTAACTGTACAGAACACTTGTGAACAAGGAAACCCACCAGGCATAAATCAAAGCGTATAGGAACTTTGGCACATTCGCTCAGTGCAAAGGGCTTATGAGAATGCTAAAAGTAATGCTAAGAATATGCAATAGTTGTGACAGAGGACACAAAGCGCAATGTCCACGAGAAACGCGATGAAATTTGAACATACCAGCAAAGACATGAAGCAGGGGGCTAAGCATTGTAATGCTGCAGTAATGAAAATGTTGAAATATTAATATGGCGAAAGAACCCGTGTTACGATGCAGTTTCGCTCGTTACTTGTGGTACCTTAGTTTGCGTATTTAGACTTCTTCGCACCGTCATTTCTTTACAAGCACTTCTTTTAGCGCCGCTAGCAGCGGGCCTGCTGCAAGCGGGTCGCCGGTCGGGCTTCAGAGAAAAAACCTCGGCTAGCCGCAGTTCAGTCGGAAGACGTCCGCTGGCAGCCTCAGGCCCACGGGCCGGGGTTCGGAGACCCCATGCTCTAAAGCGATCTTTAGTGAGAATCAGGCCTTTCATGGCGTAAATAACAATTTTCTCTCCAATTGGTTTATGCCTTTCTTTCTAAGAGAGTACTTTGCTCCCCTTAGATTATTCGTTAATGCACATTATAGTTTCACTCACTTAGTCACTCTCCACTCTTCGGTCGCACACGTTTAGGGGCCACCTCGGAAAAAAGTGTAGATCCGTCCCCGAATATATATATGTCCACATCCGATCCCCAACCGCCAAATCTGAATCATTTTTATCCGCGTCCGCCAGTTGACGGCGGATATCCGCGGATGACCTGCGAGTAGTCCGCGGATATGCAGGGCTGTACTAATATGTAACTATTGAAACCACTGGACATGCCATTGAAACAAGTAGGCAAAAGTTGAAAACCAAGCAAAAGACACACAAACATGCACAAATCACTTTTATTGTATGTGTTAGTTTTAATCTCATGCATCCGTCGCAACGTGAAGTATAGTAATAAATAGCCTAAGAAGCGGAAGGCATCACGAGTTCTGAGGGCTTTATAATCTCTCCGCAGCCGATAAAATTGCGACAATATTCAATATGACCACCAGGAACCAATCACGAAGAAAGATGCGTCAACATAAAAAAGCCATGCTTTGCGATTGTTAAGTTCTCAAAGGAGTTTTTAATTCCTTCGTAGAACTCCTCAATAGTTTCACGAATGAGCAAAAAATAAATTTGTCGTCGTTTTCAGTATACTTTATTTGCTCGGTTCCTTTCTTGTGGCAAATAATGTATCTACGAGTCTCCCATTGGTGCTCTTGTGGAAATTAGTGGCGATCTTAGCAGATTCTCGCTTAGCAGTGTGCCCGCCAGTCGCCCGATGATATCTAGGATCCGGGTCGTGTTCCGTTGGCGCCCTCGACGTTGGTGTTTGTGTCAAATTCTTGGCTCGTCTGGACTAAGATGACACTGTAGGTGATGACGGAACCGGTTATCTGAAAAGTTTCGAAGAAACGAAGCCAATAGGTCCATTTTCTTGTATCGAAGACAAGACAGTCGCATCAATTCCTCCTGTGATGTAAGGAAACCGCAAAAATGGCGTTTTGAAAATAAGGCGTGACTCTAGCCTCTACGCGTTTCTGCGTTTTGAACCATCTTCATATCGACGCTGTTGTCTTTGAAAACTTATATAATGGTCGAGACCAACAACTTCGATACGAATGCGGCGGAAACTTGCTGTCACCATAGCATGCGTTTCAGTAATAATATTTTAAGCCGAGAATACCGCACCGTATAATACGAACCTCCTTCACTGGATATATACCGTTTTCGTGTGACGGTTGCCATGTTGAAATACGGCGTAGATGGGTTGGGTAACAAAAACTAAATTAAATTGTAAGCTTATAACATGCAAAAAAAGTAAAACTAGGGGCACGAACCCCTTAAATTCTAGTGCCTTGCAATCGGCGAATAAAGTGATTTTCTATTTTCCCCAACTTAACTACGTCACTAAGCTCGAAGAAGAGATTGGGGTGCAGAAGAGCCGACTGAACGGCATTTTGAACACACGCTTTTCCCCTAGTAGGACAAAGAGACTTGCCCCTTTTCAGTGTTACTACCTCTAATCGTCTTTATTAGGCCAAGTATTGCGTTTCTATCTCCACCGAAAAAAAGCCAGTTTAAGCTGGAATATGGAACTGGAAAATCTAACCGAATTTCTTGCTGGAAACCTGAAATCCATTTTACAGACAATGGTCTGCAAACTGGATTTTAGGTTTCCAGTAAGAAATCCAGTTAGATTTTCCTGTTCCATAATCCAGTTTAAACTGTTTTTTTCGGTAGGGATATTAAGCATTCTCAGCGTGTTGCCGAATCTGGAGATAGTTTGTCTCATTATATCCGCGAGTGAGTCCGAAGCTGCAAGCATGAGCATTTGCCTTGAACGATGCTTGATTATCACGAGTGCACATACTTGGTAGGGAGGCTGAAGCCGGACTACAGTTTTGTTTTTCTTAATTAAAAGGCTAAAATGCACGAACAAAACGAGAACGAGACCAGGACGAAAGGGCGTGCGCCTGCCATGTTGTCTCTGTGTCGTCCTCGTTTCGTTTGCCATTTTTAACATTTTAATCAATATGGACCAACTAGCCTAATTCCAAAGATTAATATAGTTTTTGTTTTGTTTCTTCTTTGCTTCCACTATGCTGGCAAATATAGTGAATGGGAGTACATAGTTACCGAGACAAGTAGTGGCATGTCAATGCTGAAGAAGTCACCTCCAACCACGGTAATGTCTTCGGGCTTTATCGAGTTGTGTAGATACTGGATCTGTGATAAAAGCGGGAGCATTTAGACGATTTAGTTTTACGTAAGACTACTGGCGATAGAGCAACATTACCTGTTGAATAAAGAACTCAGGCCCGTCGAAGGTTGCCGCTCTTTTGCAGGCCTCTTTTACCTTTTGCACCTGGAAGAGTGTGTTAAATCGGCAGAAAAAAACGCATTGGAAGAATTATACAGCACTGGTCTGCACATCGATATCAAATTAGAACCAGTGACTTTGTCGTCGTCCTTTATTGGTGCACCATGGATCGCCACATCTTCGAGAATCCTCGGCTCTACCTCGGGTATCTAACTTTTTTATATATAGCGTTATACGATATGCTGAACAGAAGACTAGCTGTCTGTATTACTTAATGATATTACTTTTTGCCGCCATAAAACAGGCAAATAACCAAAGGATATTTATCTGAAACAAACATCAATCTTACCGTTAGCTGCCATTGATCTGCCGTAGGGATTAATATGAATCCGCTCAACTCATCCAATGACTAGCTTGTTGTCAAGCAAATTATACAAAATGTCGTCGCATGACTCCGCAAAAAGTATGAAAAAGGGCGAAATACAATTAATATATGGTATACATAATTTGCCTGTCTAACAGGGGTATCGGCCACAAACCTGTATCCTTTCCCTTTTATTATAGGCCCCTGGGCTCCCACGGCGGTGCTCTGTAGTTTATCGTTTTTTTATTTAGTTGTTACACCTCCACCCTTAAGTCTGACGTTCAGAATTGCCTTAACCTAGCATGTAATTCTGTTCCCAGTTCGTTATATACGCATACTTGTGTGTTCTTTCAATTGTTTTCCATGGTAAAATAACGTATGCGCTAAGAGTTACGTCCAGTTTCACGTGGTTTAGTATTTTTCAGCATCCGCTAATCTCAACGTATAAGAAAACCGGCAAATTGCTCACACACTTTGAGGATCAAGAACACTTACGTTATTGGCCATCGATTGGCTCACGTTGGCCAAGTCAACTGTTTCATAAACGGTGTAGAGGGAATAAATCAGGGCCATCCACAGATCTCGGCGCGCTAGTCCTCCAGTGCAAACGGTAAAGATAGCGATGCAGAGGACCAAAATCTGACATGCTGCACGACGTCACAATGGAACGGTTCCAGACGTCGTTCAGGGTCGTCTTCAGGTTCCTGATGATGCAAGGCCGCATTCGTACCGCCTCGACGTCTTTCGCGGCTTGTTCCATAGAACCTCCGGGTAGATGAGACACACAGGTCTCGATAACCTTTAACTAGGTCTTTATGTACTCTCCTAGGACTTTAGAGCAGACCTTGACAGACACGAAGTGAAGGCTGTCGTACGTGAAGAACAAGATGCCAGTCAAGATCCCGCAAACTCGGTGCATGACGCAGTGTGCGCTCCACGGTTCTCTCGCTGCCAAAGACATCATTAAGCTGGAAATGCGTGCCGACGCAGTGAACTAGGAAGAACACCACGAACAGAAGGATCCTCTTCACGTCGGCCCGAAAATACTCTTTGGGAATGCAGCACTTGCAAGATGGAAACTTGATGGTTCCCTCAAACAACGCAGACTCGCGAAGAAAATCAAGAAGGCTGCGAGATCCGGTTATCATCGAAACATAGTTGACGACAGATTTGAGCACAACGACGACGTGCATGAGGACAATGAGCGATTGAGAAGAGGTGATCACTTCCATCGATCTTCAGAACGTACCGTGTGATTAGGCTGAACTCGTACCAGACAAAGAAGAGAGAGCAGGATGCAGAGTAGAAGCTGTACCAGCTTTTCCAAGTTACGCTGACTGTTTCCAGTGGTTTGGTGAGCAGGCCGGGCGGGAACAGGCAACCGGAGACTCGACAAAAAATCGACTGGAGCTGGAAACCACGTAACATGATGCTGTGGGGGAAGGTTTGTGCTGAAATTTTTCGATTTGCTCAAGGTCTTGGACGTGCCCGTTGAAATGTCGTTTCCAGATGCTCGTGGCCTGGAGGAGCTTTGGAGAGAGGCTCGTCATTTTCACCACGTAGCTGATTTCACTGCGTAAAAGAACATCATCAATGGGGATATTAGTTATTCATACAGGCAGCAAGTAGTGACGCTTTTTCAATTGGTAGCTACGACAACTTTACTTTTAGATCACGACGGAATGTTCAGGATTTGTATTCTCACATATGTTGCTAAAAGAATAAGCAGACATGAAAACAAACGCTACTTATTCACGTGGGATGAACAATGGCACTTTCGGCTTTTGGTACCATTGGGCGACGATAAACTAAGTAGAACTTTCAAAACCCTCATTAGAACAAAAAAAAAAGCTTTATCCTGTATAATTCATCCGAGCAAATAAGACACCACTTTTTATTTGATCAGAGCACGAACGTGTAAGTGCAACGACTTTAGAAATAGGCGATGTGAACAGGGTCGCGTCACCTACCGCTTTATAAAAACTAAATGGGAAGACGTGGGTATTGAGTACAAAACTTCGCAATCGACTGAGAATTGAAATTACCGGTTGATACCTTGATCTCAGTGGCTGCTCTGTTATAACGTTCCTATAGTAAGGCTTCCCTCTGCTATTTTTAATTGGGTATTAAAACTATATACTCCATATAGCAAATTCTTGAGTGAGCTGAGTTGTAAATGTCTAGAAGGTGCAGGATTAAGGTGCAAACAAAAATTCATAAATAAAGCGTACTTGTGAGGTTAATTAACACTACTCTAACATTGGTAAGATGTTAGGGGATCTACAAGTGCTCGGAGAAGCCCTTGAAGAAGCTGCGTCCCAGAAGTCTGAGAAAATTCAACGCACACAGAAAAAATAAGAAACTAGAATCTACAAGGGAAGCTTACGGGTGAGGTTAATTAACACTGTTTGAAAATTACTAATATGTTAGTGAAACTGCAAGTGATTTGAGAAGTTTTACAGTAATCTGTGTCGTAGAAGTCTAAGGAAAATCAGCTGCACAAATTAAGGAAAGAACTGGCTGTCACAAAAGAAGCTTAACCTAGTTGTGAGATTAATTAACACTACTGTAATATTTAGATCTGCTAGTGATACTCAGCGCTGGGCAGTCTCACGACACAAACGTATGTCGATAGTATTTTCGATATACTTGCGTGCATCTGTATCTCTGTATCGAGACACGTTTGACAAAATATATTTGTATTTCTGTAGTGATATGTATTTACGATGTATCTCTTGTATAGTGATACTCTGGCAGGCTTTAGGTATCTCACTACATATGTTGTTGAGAATGAACTGTCTTTTTAAAGCGCAGATCTTAGGTGCGCGTTTCCGGCTTGAGCGGCGATTCCAACTGCGTCGCTATATACAGGGTGTTCCAAAAGGTGGACAAATTCGATAATGCGAAAATTACGCGTCGCAACAAAAAAAAGGCTTGAGTCGTCTTGGTCCTGGGCCAGGGGCCTATTTTAGAAAATTCTGAAAGTCCTAGATAATTAGATTGTTAATTATTTGTGCGTAATTAACTTTTCTAATATTGTGTTTAAGGGCATAGCTTGAATTAGAAAATTGCTCAGCGTCTATTGAAAAACACTAAATCAACAAATTGCAGAACGATAGAAGGCACGCGAAGCATTTACGGCTTTCAGAAAAACCGTACGAATTCGACGGGTTTTTAAGTTTCGGTTTGTTATCGGAGCGCATCTCGGACCTGGCATGCCCCGTGGAGAGATAGTGCATCCAACCTCTGCTTCGCTGTCACCGCGCGACGCAGCAGAGGCTGGTTGCACTATCTCTCCACGGGGCCTGGTGCTGCCGGGGCCGAGATTCGCTCCGATAGCAAACCGAAACTTAAAAACCGTCGAATCTTGTACGGCTTTTCAGAAAGCCGTAAAATGCTTCCACGAGCGCTTGCTATCGTTCTGGCAATTTGTTGATTTAGTGTTTTTGAATGATGCTGAGCAATTTTCTAATTTAAACCATGCCCTTGAACTCAATAATAAAAAGTTAATTACGCAAAAATAATTAACAATATAATTATCCGGACTTTAATCATTTTAATATATAGGCCCCCGTCCCGGGACCAAAACGACACAAGCCTTTTTTGGTGCGACGCGTAGTTTCTGCAATACCGGATCTGTCCACCGTTCGTGAAACATCCTGTATATATATATATATATATATATATATATATATATATATATATATATATATATATATATATATATATATATATATATATATATATATATATATATATATATATATATATATATATATATACGGATATTTCACGAGTGGGTGGACTAAATTCGGTGATTGCGATAATATATATATATATATATATATATATATATATATATATAGTGATGTTTCTTCCTCGATTGGTTCATTCTGCTAAACAACTTCGCCACATTCCGTTAAATATAGACAGTTCTTTTTGCAGGTGTCATTGCCGTGCTCATCGCGACAGTTCCTCCGCAACACCAAATCCAGCACGTTGGCGCTTTTGAGTTGATGCCCAGAGACTTGTCACATGCTGCCGCCGCCAGCACCTGTTTCACGTCATCCCTGGTGACATGTCTGATCAGAACTCTGATGCCGGCACATACCATATCAGTTGCAAGCATCCCGCCGCATTTTGTCGCATTTGCGCGAGGAAGAAACATCACTAAAAGACTCAGAGGAAATAGTGTGGCTGAACTGCCGAGGCACGTGCTTGGAACCACCTGAGGGAAAAGGACGAAGCGCGTGCAGGCGACACGTGACAGACTTCCTAATCTGGTGTAATTCGGTAATGGACGTCCTCTTGTAAATTAAAACGTATGGCATGTTGGTGTCAGAAGTGGGATTTCTTGCAGCGTGGCGCCTCCGTACTACCCGGAAGGCCTCCCTGCAAGAAGAACATCCTCTGCAACAGGGTCAGCGCCGGCGTCTCATGGAGCCAATGGATGGCACGCTGGATTGCCTGACGCCGCCGATCTTCATGCCGGGACCGCACACGAACAAGATTACCGCTTATGGCGCATATTTCCCCACGGCTATTCTATGACCGTGCAGCGGAGATCCTGCGTTGGCCTGTGGCCGCATTCGCATCCCAAAGCTTCAAAGGCATCGGGCGCGTAAAGGTGCGCGCCGGACTTAGATGTTTTGTTGACTGCCGTTCTGGACACTCGGCGGATGAGTCGCAGGCGCTGGCGACGACACCATCTCCTGGACTGGACTTACAGCCTTATTTTAGACATTGTTGGTTTTCAAATGCCGTCGTATTGCTTTACCGGTATAGTATATTGCCCGGCATCAGAGTTCTGATCGAACATGTCACCAGGGGTGACGAGCAAGCTAGAGGCGGCGAAATGAAGAAACCGAGTCTCGGGCACATCTTCAAAAAGCGCAGATATGTACTGGATACAGTGTTGCGGAGGAACTGTCGCAGAGGAACATCGGCTACGACACCTTTGCAGAAGCACTATCTATCTTTAAAGGAACGTGGCTAGGTTGTTTAGCGGAATGAACCAACCCAGGAAGAAACATCACTAAAAGCTCGGAGGGGAAGAGTGTAGCGGCGCGTAGCAGGCACGTGCTTGAACCCACCGAGGAACAAAGACGATACTCGTGCAGAGGGCGCGTGACACACTTCTAATTTGGTCTGATTTGGCTGTGGACGTCCTCTTGTAAATTAAAAACGTAACAATATATATATATATATATATATATATATATATATATATATATATATATATATATATATATATATATATATATATATATGGTGTTTCACGAAAGAGTGGACAAATTCTTTATTGCGAAAACTATGCGTCGCAACGAAAAAAAGGCTTGTGTTTTTTTTGGTCCTGGGCCAGGGCCCTTTTTCGGAAAATGATTAAGGTCCGAGATAATTAGATTGTTAATTATTTTTCCGTAATTAACTTTTAAATGTTATGTTTAAGGGCATGGTTTCAAGTTGGAAAATTGCTCAGCGTCATCGAAAACCACTAAATAAACAAACTGCGGAACGATAGAAGGCACGCGCAGTATTTTAAGGCTTTCTGAAAAACCGCGCAAATTCAACGGGTTTTTAATAGCGAGTTCGTTTCACGGCACTCGTGTCCACGCGTGCCCACTCGCGGCGAAAAGTGAGTTCGTTTCGGCCGGCACTCCACGAGTGGTTGCACTCTCCGAGTTCGTTTCAGCGGCGGCACCCCACGCGTGCATGCACTCGCTGCACCGAGAAAATCGGGCGTGCGCCAAAATGCAATCCCGTCATGCCTCGCTCCGGCGAGGCCGGCGAGGAGCGGGAGCAGACGACGAGGGTTCGTCTGCTACGATGTGTCGCGGAACCGAAAAGAAAAAAGTAGATTTTCTGATAGAAATCGCGTCCCGCGGGCAACGGAATCAAACGCGAGCTTGAATTGTGAGCGTCTGCTATTTCATGAAGGAAGAAATTGACAAACCGTGCTTTATTTGGAGGTTTTAAGTCGCTCTGTTGCCGTACAAACGCTGATATATACCAGAGTGTAAAGAAATGCCCAGAACAAACGCATCAGCGGCCCCCGAGATGTTTATCACCATCCGTGTGCGGGTGAAAAATTGAACATTTGTCGACAAAACTCCCCAGCAGAAACCTCTGACTGCCCAATAAGCATCAGAGAAAGCTAAACATAGTGACTTTACCTGAGGCTTGGGCAACATCATCATGTTTAACATTTACCTACGTCAGCTAACTTGCCCCATCGTATTTTGTTCGATAAAGCTCTCGTTCTCGACGCCCTCACCAAGGCTAATATCTGATCCACCTGTAATGACGATCGAAATCGAAAGTCCCACGAAAAGTTTTGCTGGATATTCCAACAGTCTAGTTTTAAGCCGTACCCTTTCAGTGGTTCACGCAAAATACCATGCTCAAACGGATCAAGCTTCTGCTCGGACAGCATCATCAGTTTTCTTCAGTGTAAACGGTTATAGAATTGAAAGATCGCAACCAGCTGCTTTGTAGACAGCTGGTTGCGGAAATTTACGCCGTCTGTAACTATCTCTACGACAGACGAGTTGCTTGAAGTCATCGCAACTATAAACTACAGGTTACAGCGACCAACGTTTGTAGATTAACGTGGGTAGCGACTGCACTCTCGCATTCCCACCCATCACTCCGAACAGAAAGGCGCTAGTTTCGGTTTGAGGTCGGTACCTTTTCTACAACATAGATGGCGGCAGCATCAGTCTTCTGCACTCGGTGCGTTTGGCGAGTTCGTTTGAGTCCAGTTCTCCGTGCAACACTCTGCGAGTGCGATGCATTCTGGGAGAGAACTCGAACGGTGTCAGTGCGTGTGAAACGAACTCGCTATAATATTAATGGCATACAACCATGCCTCAGCGGTGATTACAGGTACCGCGTCGCTGACCTAGGCGCATCTCATACGAGCTCCGTTTCACACGCGCTGGCACCGTTCGAGTTCACTCCCAGGGTGCACGCACTCGCGTAGTGTTGCACGGAGAGCTGGACTCTAAATCGAACACGCCGAGACCGGGGGCGGCGCGCTCTCGGTGCTATCTGGATGGGATGGATGGATGTTGACGGCTATAACCGTTGTAACGGGCGGCAGCTTGCGCCACCTAGCCTAAGTCTAAAAAGACAAAAAACGTGCTTCTCCACCGCCCTTTTAAGACCAATTTTTTCTCCCCTAACTATCACCAGGACAGTGTGGGATATCACCAGGATGACCTTCGGGGGATCGGGCGAAAAAAAAAACCAAAAACATCACTCACTGCCTCTTCCTCCGGCGAGGGAGTCGCCAATTTTCCCCTGGTCAAACTGTTTCGGCGTTACCCCAGCACCGGACCCATCGGAGACAGGGCTGAGACTTTGGGCTGGAGCCACGCGGGAGGGAGTCCCAATTTTCCCCTGTCCCGCCTGTTCCCAGCTGGGCAGGTTAGTCGTCCAACATTTAATTTTCCTAGATAATTTCCACAATCTTCTAATCGTCTCTTTGTCACCGTAATCCTTTTCTCTTCCGTCCTTCCATCGTCGCCAGTGAAACCCAGAGCCCGGCCAAATCCGTTACCCCTTCAGGGAGGGCAGGGCGAAGCCCCGTGCACTTCAAAACCAAGTGCTCTAGTGTCTCGCTATCATTATGGCAGGCGGCACATAATGTGTCTGTCTCATAAAATTTAGCCCTGTACGTCCTCTCAAAGTTCCCGTTCTCGCCTCGAACAGCAAAAAAACTTCCCAGTGAATTGTCAAACACATTTTCCTTCCTTATGTCCTGTTTTCGTGACCTGTACCCTGTTAGAGCTGATTTATCCTGCATTCTTCCCTCCCAGATTTTCCTCTCTGCCTCTTTTCACCCCCTTTTTCACTGAAGTAGTCTGTTCAGCCCCATCACCAGTGTGTAAGTATTTAAATGTAAGCTTTCTGGGTTTCCGTTTGTACAAAAACTTGAATACCTTCCGTGCCCACCGCGTATCATCCATTTCGGTCAACCTTTGTTCAAATTTCAACTTACTAATTGCCTCCCTGCTCTCAAAGACGACCATCCAATGTCCCCCTATACTCACCTCATTTGGTGCTCTTCCATGTGCTCCCAGTGCCAATCTGCATACGCTTCTTTGTCGAATTTCTAATCCTGATTGAACCTCTGATTTTATGCACAGTACTGCATTGCCAAGAGACAGTCCTGGTACCATCACTCCTTTCCATATACCTCTGACCACTTCATATCTATTATAGTTCCATAGTGCCTTGAGCTTCATAATAGATTAATTTCTTTTCCCTTTTCTAATTATATTCTCCTCGTGTTCCTCTAGATATTTCCTTCCCTCATTGAGCAAGACTCCCAGATATTTTGTATTTTCCTAGACGGTCTAATACAATGTCCTGTATCCTCAGGGGTTCCGTCTTTTCGTCGTTAAACACCATCACTCCAGACTTGTCACTGCTAAAACTCATGCCCAAGGTGTCCCCTTTCTCTCCACATATTCCAGCTAGTTCCTGTAAAGTATCCTGTCATGGGCGTACCAACGGGGGGGGGGGGGGCGCTTGCTCCCCCCCCGTTGCTACGCGTGGGCGGCGTCAAAGCATGTGTTTTGCCCCCTGAAACAGCCTCCACTGGGCACGGCAAACACTGGCCGGCGGCGCCTAAGGGATACCAAGGGCACCGCCCCCCCCCCGGCCGTGGGGTGGGGGGAGAGTCGGCAAGGTTTGCCTGCCCCCACTCGAAAACAAGTTGGTACGCCACTGTATCCTGTTATCCGCCATGAGTACTATGTCATCCGCATACATCAGTCCTGGTATTACCTGTACTACATTTCTCCCTCCTTCCATATAACTCACATCAAAACCTAAGTTGCACTGGTGACTGCTCTAATTTCTTTTCCATTTTACTGAGATATATCATGAAGAGCAAAGGTGACAGTGGACAGCCTTGCCTGAGTCCTCTTTTTACTGCTGCGGGTTGTGTAGTTTCGGCTTCCATGTTATAACTACCTTATTGTCTGTGCACACCTGCTGAAGAAATCTAACCATATTTGTATCTAAATTATACTCCTTCAGGTGACCCCAAAGTTTTTCCTGGCTCACATTATCGTACGCGTCGTTGCTACTGTTTTATAGCGCCTATTGACAGTAACACCTTCGTCAGAAGAGCTAGCATCACTTCACAATCGTCAACAAATAAACATGGTGTGCTAGGTACCCTAGATAACGCCGCGTCCTAGATAAATAAATAAAAGGTGCATGCACCATATGATCTTTTGTTTTTCGCATTCTTATTTACTTATTCGCTCGGTTATGTGAACCGGTCTCTACTTTGTCGAGTTCCAATAATCGTGATCGCCTAGTTCGGTGGTGTGCGTAAAAAGTACGGTGGAAGTTTGGAGTCATCGCATATTTCAAACCAACACTGTAGAGGTCGAGAGGCTGACATTGCACTTATTTCCGTCTATAAGAACAGAATGAATCGCACTAACGTCGTCGTGAGCGTTTGGCCAACCAAGAAAAGCCGACCACAGCCAGGTTTTTGGTCGTTCACGTCGTCAATAACAGCTTATGAAATGAGGGCGTGGCTTACTTTGTTCACGCTTTCGCCTTTGGGCGCTCTTCTCGGCTGATGCCGCAATCTGATTGGCTAGGGACTCATCAAGCCCCGCCTTTTTCAAGCGGCCTATAGAGGTCGCCACTCTCGGGCGAATATGGCGGTCTTAAAAGGTCGCTCCGTGCCATGTGCCAGCTCAACGCACTAGCGCTCGGGTTTCAGCAGGCAATTGCATTGAACTTAGTCCAATGGTTTGCCACCGCCCCTTTTTCATTGTTTCAAACCTGCGACGGCGCGTCGGCGTAAGCGAACTTCAGAGACTTGTCCTTCTTCGGGAAAGCGACGAAAGGACCACCTGCTGTTTCTGTTTGTATACCGCGTTTCTGAACGCTGGTAAACGCACAATGGGTAGTTCACGCGGTTGCGTAGGTTGCGTTCTGAACGAGCTATTGTCACTGGAACGACGTAAACAATACGCCGATACGACAGAGTCCCCGGAACAACTGTTCGCCCTACACAACATGAGAGTCGCACCTAATTCCCGAGGTCGTTATGAGTCGTGGTTTTCCTTGCGGCCCTTTCAGTGCTGCCGCTTTTGTTGCTTTCGACACAACCAACGCGACTTCCCTCGCTTTACTTTCACGTTTTACTTCGCTCTTTACTTTTGTGGCTGTCGCTGTAGCTGCCGATAACATGCAATTACGGAAGGCACAAGCGACGAGCTGAAGTTGCGAAAGAACTTGTTCCGGCCAGTTCAGTGTTTTCTCGCTAGGTGTCGTCCGTTTTGCTGGTGTCGCGAATGCACCAGTAAGACCTGTGGGCTCTTAATTTCGACGGCTCACTGCTTACGAACGGCTGGGCAGCAGAGCAGCCGATCGTCACCAATGACATAGATGCACGTTGTTACGCAGTCGGTCGCGGTCAAACGCGAGTGTGTGAGGTAGCCACTCTAAAAAATGCCTGCGCATCTACTTACACGTAAAACACTCAAAGAGCCATTCTCTGCGATCTACGAAATCAACTTAGCGAATGATGAGGCGGAACATCAGTTTGGACCTAAAGATGAAGTCAGCCAGTGCGCTGTGGCATTGCGCAATGCAAATCGTCATGCTTGCATTGCGTAATGCCACAGCGCAGACTTAATTTTTGAGGTCTAAACAGATGTTCCGCCTCATCATTTGCTGAGCTTATTTCGTAGATCGAAGAGATTGGCTCTTCGAGTGTTTTGCGGGTAAGTAGGCGCGCAGTCATTTTTAGGGAGTTTATGCTACACTCTAAGAAATGCCTGCACGTCTACTTAGCCGCAAAGCACTCAAAGAGCAAATCATTGCTATCTAGATAATCGAGCTCAGCGAATGATGAGGCGGAACATCCGTTTAGACCTCAAAATGAAGTTTGCGCTGTGGCATTACGCAATGCAAAGCGTCATGCTTGCATTGCGTAATGCCACAGCGCAGAATTAATTTTGAGGTCTAAACAGATGTTCCGCCTCATCATTCGCTGAGTAGATTTCCTAGATCGCAATGATTGGCTCTTTGAGTGTTTTGCGGGTAAGTAGACGCGCAGCCATTTCTTAGAGTGTAGGCGATCATGTGGGCATCGTTTCCTTGAAACTAAAGCAAGTGTGCAGGCGAGCTGGTTCAATTCTGACATGGTAACCTAACAGTGGGTGAAAACGGACGGACAACAGAAAGGCTTTGTGTAGTCCGTTACGTCTTCCCCGCTCCTGGGTTACCATATCATTTACTGTTGGCGGGTTCAACAAAATGCTGACAGAATGATTACGGCCTATATGCTGGTACTAGAAACGTACGAGGACAATCACACGTGGGAATATCGTGTGATAAGTAGCAAAGCAGGTACGATAGTTTTTTTTTATTTAGGAGATTCCAGCTGAACAAACCTTACGATAGAAAAAATTGAAGTGTGCGGAGTAATAATCCGGTGTAATATATTGCTTTGAACATGTTCTCCGAAGACCCCGAAACGTGGACACACTCAAAAGCAGACATACACACGCCAAAAAGGTGCAAAAGAATCTGCATCGCGTGGTCCGAATGTAAAAGAAAACCGAAAGAAACGAAAACATATTTCCTTTATGATGAGATAAGCAGGCTGATTTTATATTGGAAAACAACATTCGGAACTAATCAACGCACTGAACAACACACACTTTTTTTTTTCTTCTGAGACTTAAATTTATGTTACCATTTATTTTGATTTGATTAGCTCTTGTTCAAGATTCCATTCTGCGCCTTTCAATAAGGATAAATGCGATAAAATATATATTCGCCATTGTAATGTACCGTTCAATATGGTAAACAAAAATGTGTATTTTAAATAGCGCCTTATAACCGACTTTAATCGGGTTAGCTCGTGAACCTAATCTGATTACCATCGCTCGCGTTCAATTTCGCTGAAACGGATCTGCACAATGTCGGTGCCTTCCTAACTTTTACACGCATTTCTTTCTTTGTCATATATTATTTCAGTTTATGCAACGATCCACTCGTAACACAGTTGCCAACAAAAAGTTTTAATTGGTTCGAGTGAGTAAATTATCTGTATCTTGTAATAACAAAGCAGTACAGAGCATGGGTTTCAAATGTTGTGCTCGGTCATTTTTCTGATGTTCGGCTATCTGTTCTCCAACCTTTTTTAAGATATATATTTCAAGGGATAACAGGGAACGACACTGTTGTGGCAGGTTTACAAAATAAAATGCATATATTTTATGTGTTGACTTGAACAGACCGCTATCACCAGATGTTGCACGACACGGCCATAATAGGGGCTGGAAATTACTAAAACAACAACAGTCTTTCGAACTCTGTGGAAATGGGGCAGTCTGTTAAAGCCTGTGGAGCAGACTGTCGAAGTCGGCACATAGTATATGCATGTTATTTTGTAAATCTTCCACAACAAAATCGTTCCCTGTTATCCGTTGAAGTATCCCATAACGTTAGAGAAGAGATAATCGGACGAAAAATGACCGAACACACAATTTGAATTCCATATACAGCTAATTTACTCGCTCTAACCAATTAACACTTTTTGTCTGCAACTGCGTGATTAACGCATCGTTGCATAAACTGAAAGAATATCTGACAAAAGAGAAAAATGCGTGTATATGTTAGGAACGCACCGACATTGTGCAGACCCGTTTCAGTCTGCAAGTTTCGTTAGTTTAAAGTACTCGCGTCCGAGGTCTGAATGTAATTTAAAATTAAGAACAGGGACATTTTAAATCAGCCCTGAAAACTTCAAGGTGCACGCGCTGCAATCGCGCGAACATTGTTCTTATACTTCGTTTCAGCTTGGATCCAGACGCAGCCAATGCTACAAGCGCGAGCTTCGGGCTTCCAGCGTCCCTGCCAAGCACGCGCGCTCGTGCAGCGAACATTGTTCTTTGGCTCGATTAAACATGAATATAAAATTGCGTCATAGATATGTTCTTTTCTTTTGTTTCCTTTCGATCAGGCTTTGATATATACGTAAATGAATGACTGATGTGGCATGACGTTAATTCACTTTTATAGAGTGGTTCAGGTAGGACTACTTTTAATCATACGGGGCCAGTCTATAGCCACTGACAGCCGCAGGATTTCACGAACGTCTCATTATTAGCTCCAATGAGATTCCAGCATTAGTCGATAAGAACGCCGAAGAGCATGTCACGATGCAAGAATTGTGAACATAACAGGCCCTGAGAGAGTTGTCAGTGAAGACAAGGCAGTCAACAAACTCGATACGATACCAAGGAACAATCAAGACACAAAAACTACCGTAAATAGACCCATTTTTCAAGCGTCTGCACCCTGTCGGAAGCTGTGAAATCCCTGCACGATGGCGGACACAAAAGCAGATACACGCGAACCAGAAACGCAACGTCACGGCGCGGTTTACGCATTTGCTTGACGCAGCACACTTTCTGCACTTCTCACTTCTGCGGGAACCAGGTGTTTCTCGCATTCGCTCATGCAAACCGTGCACGCGTGCGCCTGCATGACGTTTCATGGACAGATCGTTCCGTCGACGCTGGGAAGTTTCATCGACAGTTCGTTCCATCGAAAGGTCCCCGCGTTCGTTTCATCGACACACTTTGCCACGTTTCGTCGAAAGCGTCTTTTCGCGCACATCGCCTCGGTCGCCGGCATCCGGATGGTAGCTGCTGTCCGCGGGTAGCGCAACTGCTGGGAGTTTAGGACTATAGGCTCGCGAATTTGTTTTTGCCCTATCGAAGCCGCCTCCGCGAGGCTGCTTTAGTTCCAGTATGCTTCCAGCAGACGAAATGAAACCAATAACTCATTCAAGTCCACTTCAAAAAAAAATACTTTGTCCACGAAACGTCGCAGAAGCGTGTGTCCACGAAACGAGTTCCCAAGGAGATCGTAGTGTCGACGAAACATCTATTCGTGAAACGTGTCTGTCTATGAAAAGTTGTCCATGAAAGGTTTTGCCACTAAACATGTTTCGACGAAACGATAGAAACCCCACGCGCCGCAGAACTGATTTTCTACATTCTACCGACGCCATCAGCAGAGGCGGACATTATATATGTGTATTTTTATAAACCTTTTTTTTTATTTTATTTTTACAGAGCGCATTTAATATTACCGCAGGCTGTGACTGTGGGAAGACGGACGGTGACGCGCTGAATACTGATGTTGCCAGTGCAAGTCAAACATACTTTTCAATTGAATCGCTTCGATAACAGCAGCCTAGATTATTGGAAGATAAAACGACAATATCGCTACACCCACGTGGAATGGAGCACAAAACTACCCCTCGTTACAAGCCGTAGCGTCTCAAGCGCACCGTTGTGTGCTTGGGTACCGGACATTTCATCGAACCTCGTTTCATAGAGGAAATGGGCATTTCATTGAACGCCGATTCATCATACGCCGTTACATTCATTCGCTTGAAGCCGTTTCATAAAATTTCGCTTCGCCGAATTTTGAAGCATTATAGTTCTTTTTAGATGTTTTACTCTCGCTTCTGTGTTGTTTTCACGCTGCTGTCAAATCAGCAGAAATAATTTATTACTACCTTCGTCTTAAACAAAAAAATTGGTTGCTGAGTCATAGAACACAACAAAACTTAGTGGATACGTGACTTACTGTTTTCAGGTAAGATGAACAGCTTTTCTCCACTTGTATTCTTATTCTATCCTAGGAGAATAGCTTCCTTTCTAAAACATGTTGAAAATCCGGCTGGTCCACAGTTCTGCCGATTACAAAAAAATAAAACAGAGATACATTTTTTTTTCCCTGTTTTATGCTAGTGGAGACAGGTCATTGCTTCAAGGACCGCTTCGCGCTCGAAGCAGCGTACCTCTCTTCAAGGACAAGGATACGTCCTTGAAGGGACGCTTTATGACTGTACCCGATGATCACAGGTTAAAAAAAAAAAGAACTTTTAGCCTTTTTACTTTGGTGAAGAAGGAAGACCAGCGAAGCTGTACTATGGTGGGAATGAAGTAATGGCCGGCCGCAAGTCGGCAAGCCTGAGGGGAAAAGCTGAAAAAGTAGCGCAACCAGACAACCGGCAAGCCGGTTGTCTGGTTGTCGCCGTCGCTTATAGATGGCGGCAACTGTCCAGAGTTTAGTGTAGGCAGGCTCTAGTTAGGGTGGGTCAACGTTACTAAAACACTCAGTTGGGAAACTCGCCGTCGAAACCTGGGCCGCTGGCGTCCACCGAGACCGAGCTAAATAAGACAACAGCGCCACTCTTTATCATTTGTCTGTACTGTGGTCACCTTGAGAGCATGTTTATGCGTAAAAACAAATGGAAAATACTCTTTTTGTGTGAAATTTATTGGAGTTAAGTACAAAATGAAGGGCGCGTGATGTTTTTAAAATCTTTAGTTTGCAAAATTTTGCGGCACAATTAATATTGTTTTTATACAACCATGCCTCAGCGGTGCTTTCAGGTAGCGCGTCCCGACCTAGGTGCAGTTTAACTTCGGTAGTAAGACGCGGCGCGTCCGCTGGGGAGACGGGGGTGGCACCCCTGTAACCTCTTCCACTGTATCTGTTTCGGCGCCAAAATGGCCGATTAAAGCCAAAATAGAAGTAACGTGCGGTTCCTCGAGTGGCCGCTGCGGGAGAAACGGCGGCGGTGTGATCGCTATTAGCTCGGTTCCCGAGGAGAGATCGGGGCCACTTTTTCAGAGCAGTCTATATGGCAGTTTCTGAACTGAGTGGTTTAGTAACGTTGGGGTGGGTGCAACTCAAATCCTGGAGAGCGTTTGCAATTTAATGGCAACAGCTGAGGGCGAGGATTGGGAAAGGATATGCGCCAATGTTGCCTGCACGAGAGCAGACGCCCGCTCTGTTGCCCCATGTGCCTTTGCTCCTCTCGCCTCCTATTGCAAGCAACACTTTCTCGTTTGCCTAAGGTTGCCAGAGAGGCAGCAACGTCCAAGAAGGCGGAACTTACCATTTTTCACGTTAAGCAAATACTTTACCTATCGGAACAAAACTGGTGGCTATAGAAAAGTAATTATTTATACCTTGCGTAAATTATCCAACCGCATTAATGGTCTTTTATGGCCTGAGTTCGGAAATATAACAACCTTTTGCCCCGTAGACTTCCAGCAAAATTTAGCAATGACATGGCGTCCATATCCCGTGATACCCGATCTTGAAGTTGAGCCTACCCTAACTAGAGCCTCCCTAGTTTTGTGTCGAGATTTGTTTCCACACGGACACGATACTGGGGAAACTAACCCTTAACAGCCCCAATGTAAAAAAAAAAAAATCATGGTGTTTTTTTTGCTACATTAAAGGGTTTTTTTAGCTTAAAATGGGTTTTTTTAGTTTTATATAAAATCCTTGTGGCATATACTAGGACCTCCTCGTGGAGGTGCCCACGAAATTTCAGCTCGCGATTTGAACAAAGCACATAAAGCAAATCGTCAGGCAGCCAGCCGGAAGAGTGGCACAGACCATGTCTTCGATCGACTAGGTGCTCACGCTGCTCGGTTACAAGCTCGACAGAAAACTGGCAGACTTCAAAGCCCAATTTCGTAAAGACCGCCGCCCGGCCAACACCGGCGCCAATCCCGGAGCCTCCTCACAGGGGTGCTGCACTCCTTGCGTCGCGGCTCGTCTGCAAGTCGGACACACGAAGAGCCCTCTCCAGGCGCTCGAGACCGGCCTGCTAGAAGCTTCGCGAAGACCACCACCGCGAAGACCGCTGCTAGGCCTAACGCACATATCATAATCACCATCACTTTCATCGTGTATATTACATCACATAATCACCATCACTAGGCGCGGCACCGCGGGCCTCCATGGGCTGTTGCCTTTCTGCGGTACCACGGCTCTACTGAGCAAATAGAGATTATTATTATTATTATGAGTAGTAGTAGTAGTAGTAGTAGTATTACGATTATTATTATTAAAAAGCATCTGAAAATTGCCGTATTGTAACTCACTCGATAAACGAGTCGTGACGTAAAAGGATGAGGATGCCTTCCTCCGCCCTCATCGGTCCCAACGTAACTCGGGTTAATATTAGCAGCAACAGCGCAACACGAAGGACAAAAGATTGCGCACAGGACGAACACAGCGCTGAGAGCGAATAAATCTTTATTAAAACAAAACGTTCAAAGTGGAGATTTTAGCAGCTGGGACCAGCGCCGACTACCCCAGACCATTGATATAAATTATAACCAGCATATAAAGT
>JAZHYW010025513.1:0-21038 GCA_037355805.1 Ixodes ricinus | reverse complement strand
CGCTGAGCAGACGGACGGAGGCGAAAACGGACGCCGACGCGCAGCTTTCCTGTCCACGCACTGATCTCTATGTCTATTTGCTGGATCGCGTTTGGCCAGCTCCGCCTATGGACCGGAATGCGGTCGCTGGCGGCCATCTTTAGGTAGAGTTATATCATCTCTAGCCATCATTGTAATATGGCGGACAGCGCAATGGCGGCGGGCTACCATAAAAAAAACGTGGATCTAGTGCACTGTACCGTGGGTGATATTTCGCGCTTGATTGAAGTTGTTCGATGAAGCAGATTCTTGAAACCCGGCGTGAACGGTAGCCTCATCTTTGCGGACCCGGCGAAAGTTCTACGAAAGCGCAGCACCGCGGAGCAAAGCAGCGCAGCTCTCATCGAAAGCTGAGCGGCGTCTGCTTTCGGTGCTTTTTTCGATGCGACTTTCGATGCGTGCTGTTCTGCTTTTCCCGGTGCTGCGATTTTGTGAAACTTTCACCGGGTCCTCAAAGATCGGGCTACCGTTCACGCCGGGTTTCAAAAACATGTTTCGTCAAATAATTTCAATCAAGCACGAAATATCACTCACCCTATTTTGACGGCAGCCTGCCACCACTCCTGCCGAAACGCTGTCTGCCATGGATGGATGACAGTGGCTGTAGGAGCTGTACCTTGGCTAGAGGTAATATAACTCTACCTAAAGATGGCCGCCAGTGACCGCACTCGCAGTGCGGACAAACGCGATCCAGCAATTGTCATTGAGATCAGTGTGTCCACCGTCTCACGGCATTGCAGACGACGATAGACGGCTGTGGAATAGCAGACCATGCCGGAGACTGCCACTCGTCTGCTCGCATGACTGGCATTCGGTGTTTGACTTCCAGACTAGACGCACCGGATGACGCGAAAGGGAGACACTACGCTTGTGAGCCTGTTCGGTCGAGCAGCCAAGCCAGTCCAGTGGCAATGGGCGCGGCCACTCATTTGTGGGTGAGGCTTAGAGTGGGCTGTGACCTCCATCTAAATAGCGTCAAACGGCGCAAATATTGCGCGAAATTTTTTTGTTTGTGGAAAAGAGTGTTTAAAAATAATTGTTCTATGTGTGCTTTTTAACAAAGGGATGCTGAACCAAACATTTCAGTGCCTATAAGTGGCGCACGATTTTTCCACGAGCCAGCAGCCGCCGGTGCGCGCGAGCACACGGCACGAAATTGACGTCATCATATCCCCCATTAACGCTTAAGTGTGAATGGGGGATATGATGGCGTCAATCTCGCCAACGGTATGCACGTAAAAAAATACCTTTCTCTAATTTGATGCACTAGTATGCTTCGTAACTTTATCGTGCTGATGGACGATTGTATGCACTCGAACAGGTGCTCGGAACGCGTCTCCGACTTGGTGTGTTTTTAGCGCCCTCTTCCGCCCATGCATCGAAAGTGGTCCCGAAAGTGACCACAAATGACGTCACAAAAGCTGGAGCGTTATGCCGTCGCGTGCCGCGATCCTGGCGGTTGGGCATTGACTCTTCCGTGGACTTCACGGGAGCGACGTGGGGCAGAACAGGCGTCTGCCACATCCATCACCCGCTGCTGTGACGCCGCCAGGGTCGCAGCCGGCGACAACGTGACACTGCTATGACGCCATTACACGGAAATGGAGGGATCACTTTTTTTGGACGCGGTCAGCATACCTGTCGGAGACGTGTTTCAGGCATGATAATACGTATCGTGGAAATCGCGACTCAACGAGTCTCGCGCTGGACACAAGTGCACCTATAAGGCGTACGCACCAGCTTGGCGTATCCGACCGAGTCGAGTACCATGTTCTCGGGCTTGAGGTCCCCGGTACACGATGCCCTTGTCGTGCAGGTACTGCAGGGCTTCCAGCACGCAGCCCGTGTAGAACCGGCTGGTGCCCTCGTCGAAAGAGCCCCTGGCACCGGCGAGAACGACTGATATACTTTGGATATTGGGACGTGGCGGTGAATTAAACGGTTTGCTTACCGTTTTTGTTTTAACACGCAAAAAAATTCTACAATAAAACACAGATTTTTATTAAAACTGTGGGACGTTGCTCCGGAAAATTTATCATATACCCATGTAGTTTGTAATTATATTGGTTGTTTTAGGTTAGTTTAAGTGTAAATACTCTTATAAACCAATGGTGCACTTAAACCCCACACTCGAAGAAAGAAAGGAAAAAGTATCGAAATTTTTAGAAGTGAATGCTCTCGGTGTCAGACGGATTACGTATGCGTCAAATGCCTGAATGCCAAAATGATTCCTGTATTTAGCGACACTACGGCCGGTAGATGAGGAGCACCACACTCTAAAAAAAGTCTCATGCGTCTATTTTCACGCACAACACTTGGGAGAGCTAATCACCGCCACTCACGAGTAACTCAGCGAATGACAATGCCGAAACATATGTTTAGACAAAAAACGCAGTCCGACTGTGACATTAAGCAATGCAAGCGTGACGTTTTGCATTGCTTAATGTCACAACTCAGTCTGCGTTTTTTGGTCTAAACATGTGTTTCCGCATCGTCTGTTCGCTGAGCTGCCTCCTTAAGTCGCGGTGATTGGCTCTCCGAGTGTTGTCCGTGAAAGTAGACGCATAGACATCTTTAAAGTGCACACGGCGAGCACACTAAAAAAAAAAAAAGTTTGGGAATCTACTTTTCGCAGAACACTCGCAGAGCGCCAATGACTACAACTTACGGTGGGAGCTCAGTGCACGACGATGCCGAAACATGCTTTAGACCAAAAAACGCAGTCTGGTTAGTACATTACGCAATGCAAGCGTGACGTTTTGCATTGCTTAATGTTACAACTCAGACCCGTTTATTGGTCTGAACATATGTTTCGGCATCGTTGAGTCCGTAAGTTGCGGTGATTGGTTCTCCGGAGGTTGTGCAAAAAAGTAGACGCACGTTTTGTTTTTAATTTTTTTTTTTTTTTAGAATGGAAGTGTTCTAAAATGCGTCTTTCGTACATCGAGACGCAAAGGGGGGCTCCGCCTATCAAAGAACAACATAGAGAACGCGTAGAGAATTTGTGATGAGGAGGAAGCCGAACTCGTGCCACCATTGGTTGGGTCGGGGGAAACAAACGCACGGAGTCCTTGCCGAACGCTGACAGAGCACTCGTGACCAATCTTTGCCCCGCGCTGCTAAGGGACGTAGAAAAACGGGCAGTTTGGCCCTGTTTTCTAGGGGGTGTCGGTTAAACAAAGTCAACAAGACAGAAAGAGAGAGACTCGCCTGTCCCTGAGCAGCGACCAGACCTCCCCCCGAGGCAGGCCTCCATGAGCATGTAGACGTACTTCTCGTCCCGGAAGGTCTTGAACATACGGCAGATGAACGGGTGCCGGCAGGACATCATCAGGGCCTTCTCGCTCAGCACGTGCTCCTGCTGTTGCGTCTCCACGATGTGCTTCTTCGGTCAGGCACTTGAGCGCGAACGTGCGGCTCCGGTCCTGCACGTACTGCACCTGCGGACAGGCCCACAAACGTCACTCTCGGTTTTGTTTCGCCATGATTGTGCGCATTGCAGAGAATAGTAATGGCGATTCAACAAAGCCCCGAAAGTGCCTGTGCGATGCATACCTCGGAGATACTGGTTTGATATTGTCACCGTGAGCCAAGCGTCAGCCACTTCGCAAATATTGTCGGCTATTAAAGGGCCACAGGCTAATCACCACCGTACTCCGGTCATTGACTCGCAGTTTTCTCTGGATTGTAATAATTCAATGTCAGTCCTAATTAACTAAGGCCATGCGAGATCGGCGCAAGCTGCCTTCCACTAATCGTCTTTTCACCCAGCCGACCAACCAATTAACTTCAGCTAGTATACTGACCGCAGTAACTCTGTATCTCTACGAAACTAGGCCCCAAAGCTTCAAATTTAGCGAAAACCAAACTCTAGCTATAGATTCTTGGCGTTCCTTGACACGCAGTGAGTTCTGCGTCTTAGCCGGTAATGAACTGAACCAAATTGTGATGGGAGAACATGCCTCTTTGGGCGGGAATAGTGCATCCTAGCTCTGAGACATAGTGGTCGCATATGACGAAGTTACGAGAGGTTCTATCTATAGTGTGGTCAGTTTTCCTGGAAACCTGTCAGCGGCTTTGTTGTTGAAGTCCAAGGAATATCGAAAGCGGGAGCATCCATGCTTTTATAGCGAAGGAGTGGAACGTCCTGCACTCTATTCCAGAAAACCACGTAAAAGTCCGCTGATGCATTTGAACACCCCCGCTTCGAGGTTGCTATATGAATACTCTAGAGCTAGAACGTACTTTTCTATTCAGCAAACCCTTAAAGAAATGCCGAACCGCAAATCGAATTTCAGAAAACAATGCAGAATCAATAGGCGGAACGCCACAAATCCCAAAAAACGTCACTCATAAAGCGGTATATCCAATGGACTCGCCGTATTTTTGCAAAAGAAGAGCGCGCCGCACGAGGCCGAAAAGACGCGTGACCTCGCGATTCTCATTTCCTCCTCTTCGCTTTGACTCCGCGAGGGCGCGGAGAGGAGAGCGAGCGAGCGCCATTTCTCCTCCTTCTCAACTCTTCATGCGATAAGATGACGTCAACATTCTCCCTCAATCGCTCCTTTATTTTCCAGAAATTCTATTTATTTATTTTATTTATTTATTGATAATACTGTCTCCTATTTCAGGAGACGTGGTAGGAGTGGTTTACAACATATGGTACACAAAAACAATAATAAAAAAACAGCAGGTAACAAGCACAAGGATATTTGTTCTAGCTGATCCAAAAACACACGAAGAGATAAACATTTAAAAAAAAAATACAGCGTTATACAAAGACTATCTTCATTGCAAATAATTAATAAAGGAACATCAGTTATAAGAATCACAAAAATCGCGGAGTTTGTTGAAGAAAGACGACTCTGGTGATGCTGTTATTAAATCGCTTGGCAGGGAGTTCCAGTCGTGAACAGTCCTTGGAAAAAAAGAATACTTAAATGCATTAATCCGACAATTGAATTCTTTTAGTGTTTTGCAATGATAACTTCGCAAGGGATAATTTTGAGGTGCGGGTGAAATATATTTAGAGATGTCGATTTTGAACCGGTTGTTTAATAAATCAAATAAGAACTTTATTCGCGTAAACATGCGTCTATGCTTTAGTAAGTTCACCCCAGAAAGGGCGTACAGTTCAGAGACAGGATATTTTCGCTGGAATTTATTATGAATGAAGCGTAAACTTTTTCTTTGAACATTTTCAAGGACGTTTATGTTGGTACCTGTAAACGGATCCCAAACCACCGAAGCGTATTCTAGGATGGGTAATATAAAAGTTTTGTAGGCTGTCAATTTAACGTCGGAAGAGGCATGTTTTAAATTTCGTCTTAAGTACCATAACTTGGATAGTGCTTTGCGCGCAGTAGACATGATATGAGTGTTCCAGCGTAGGTCATTCGATATAATGACACCCAAGTATTTATAAGAAGTAACTTCGGCTAGTGAAGTACTATTAATGGAATAATCGAAAGAAAGATGGCTTAATTTACGAGTTATATGCATTCGAACACACTTCTTGACATTCAATGACATCTGCCACGAGTCGCACCAGTGCGACATCTTGGACAAGCAGGTGTTTAGTAGAGTCTGATCACTTATTTCATTGACTTCTGTAAATAAAACCACATCGTCTGCAAACAGTCGAACACGTACTGGAATATTAGCGGTTAAATCGTTTATAAAAATTGAGAACAGTAATGGCCCCAGGACCGACCCTTGCGGAACACCCGATAAAACAGGGACTAATGATGATTCACTCGAATTGATCTGTACATACTGTTTTCTGTCCTGTAAGTAGTTCTCGAGCCAGCGAAAGATACCTTCGTTTTGAACAATTGATTTAAGCTTAAGGAGAAGTTTACTATGTGATACTCTATCAAACGCTTTAGAGAGATCTAGGAATATGACATCAATTTGTTTGGATCGATTCAGGATATTTGCGAAATCATGGACGGTTTCAAGTAACTGTGTCGTAGTAGAAAGGCCGTGACGGAAACCATGTTGATTTGAAAAGAAAAAAGCATTCTTTTCTAAGTAATTCGCGAGGTGTTTAAAAACAATATGCTCTAGCAGTTTCGAACAGTAAGGGAGTAATGAAATAGGCCTATAGTTTACCGGAAGTAGCAGGGAGCCAGTTTTGTGAACGGGAATTACTTTTGCATATTTCCACTCAGCAGGAATGACAGATTCTGTCAAAGACCGTTGAAAAATAAGGTAAAGATATTTCGAGCACCACTCAGCGTAGCGAATCAAAAATGAATTTGGAATACCGTCAGCACCAATGGCTTTCTTTGCTGGAAGATTAAGCAGAGCTGAGAATATTCCTTCTGTAGAGATAATGATATCAGGTAACGTTGATAAAGTGGACAGCTCATCAAAACAAGGCATGGTGCCGTTATCTGTAGTGAACACAGACGCAAAATATTCGTTAAAACCTTCTGCGATAGCGCTATCATCGTCTACCAGATTGTCTGAAACGAAAAGCGTGGAAATCTTTTTTCGGGCCGGCGATAACGCCCTCCAGAATTTATTAGGCGATTCTTTCAGAAATGTTTGCAGAGTGACACTATTGAACCGAAACTTGGCGAGGCGAATCATTGATTTAAGTTGCCTTCTCATTTCAGAGATAGGTAAAGATTTGTTGCACTTCCTAACACGATTAATTCTCCGTTTCAAGTGCAGAATTTCACGAGTTATCCACGGGTTATGCTTGCGGGCCACTTTAGTGCTCATCGGAACAAAACGGTGTAAACATTCAAGCACAACCTCCTTAAAAAAGCCCCAAAGAAGGTCAATAGAACAACCGTCTGAACACATCTTTAAAAACGTGTCAAGGGAAAGTTCCAGCGCGTCAATAATGGACTCATCCTCAGCTTTGGAGAAGTTAAAAATAAGCGTGGGATTATTCTGTTTACGCGGTGATTGTTTAGTTGCAGAAGTTGAAATTTCAACTACCACCATCTGATGATCAGAAATTCCTTCCACTACGTTACACTCATAGTTGCGTGCCACAATCGCGTCGGATATGAACACAAGGTCGAGTATGGAATTAGAAGACGCAGTAATACGTGTAGGACCGTTTACAATTTGAAGTAGATTATTATTGAAGGCTATGTCAATTAGTAGGGAAGTATTGGGACAGTTCGTGGAATTGCTACTGAGCGATTCCCAATCAACTGAAGGCAAATTAAAATCACCAGCCATCAAAAAGAGGGGATGTTTTTGTTTAATTTTGTAAACAAAATCACTAAGCACCTCAAGAAAGGATGGACATGCATTTGGAGGTCGGTAAACGACACCTATAACGATTGCAGGAGTAAAACTAGTTAATTTTAGCCACAGTGACTCAATTTCCAAAACTTCATCAAGTACTACAAAATTTAAATGATTTTTTAAGATTATGGCAACGCCACCGCCACGAGATTCTCGGTCATTCCGAAGTATGTTATATGAAGGAGGAATCATCTCTGAATCTGCGATTGCCTCGTGTAACCATGTTTCCGTCACGGTGACGACATCAGGATCATAGTCATGTAGCACGCATTCAAGATCAACAACTTTATTTACAAGACTTCTAGCGTTTACATTAATCAGTTTTAACTTGTTTGAACAAAAATCGTCATGTCACGGTGACAAAATACCGTCATCAGACTCTCGTGTTTTGTTTGGTCCAGAAACACAAACTCTGGCATCGTTTACAGCGCTCCACTCATAAGTAAGACCGTTAATCTTCATTTTATTATATACGAGGGTGACTTTATCTCCCTGTTCCCTGTTCTGGGCTGCGCTGTCCCATAACTTTTTGCGAAGTAGCCGGACTGGCTTGGAGTAGTCATCGGAAACAGAAATTCCGGTATTTTTTAGTTTACGAGCATTTTTGAAGATACTCGTCTTTTCATTGAAATCACGAAGGTTCAGGAGGACAGGCCGTGGCTTAGTTCCCCTACTGTAACCCAGTCTGTGTATCCTTTCAATGGAGGTAACTGTTACATCCAGCATGCCATCAAAAACGTCAGTGCAAACCTTTTGCCTTAGTTGAGCAGGGTTCTCCCGAGGGTCTTCGGGTATGCCGTAAATAATTACATTATTGCGTCGGCTACGGTTTTCAAGGTCATCAACCTTCTTTTCCATTTGCGAAATTGCTGACGTCAAGTGGGAAACGGTGCTAGATAACTCAGACATTTTAGTTTCGTAATTCTCAAAAGATTTTGCCGTGCCTCTGACCTCGTCAATGGTCGCTTCGATAGTAGATAGCCGCTTGTTAATGCCATTAAACGACTCCTTTAGGCTTAGTTGTTCTTTTCGCATTTCTTTTATGTTCTTGGCAACATCCTTCTGACTTTTTAGGATCTCCTGTATGGCTTCCGTATTTGGGCCGGGGTTAGTCTCAACGTCCCCCGCTAAGAGTAACAACAACTGCACTGAATGAACACAATCCGCGAGGATACAGACGAATGTGCCGGGGCATGGCAGCACTACGAGACAGACATCGTTACTTCTGAATTCATCGTAATCCATATACGTTATACTAACCTGCGTGATCAGGAAGAACAGTTTAGCCGTCATGCTCCGTGTTGTGCTGCCATGCCCACTGGCGAGATCTTGTCGGAGCGAGGCTTTTGTAGGCGAAGGCGCTGGCATCGGGAATGAAGGTGACGTCACGAAGCCACGGGGTCCGGGCCCATCCTGATGATAGAAGAATGCTGACGCAAGGTCTTGACGCCGCACTTGTAAAGTTGAACACGGGCCAGATGCAGGATCGTGTCCAGCGAGCATCAGCAACAGCTGCGTGATCAGGAAGAACAGTTTAGCCGTCATGCTCCGTGTTGTGCTGCCATGCCCACTGGCGAGATCTTGTCGGAGCGAGGCTTTTGTAGGCGAAGGCGCTGGCATCGGGAATGAAGGTGACGTCACGAAGCCACGGGGTCCGGGCCCATCCTGATGATAGAAGAATGCTGACGCAAGGTCTTGACGCCGCACTTGTAAAGTTGAACACGGGCCAGATGCAGGATCGTGTCCAGCGAGCATCAGCAACAGCTGCGTGATCAGGAAGAACAGTTTAGCCGTCATGCTCCGTGTTGTGCTGCCATGCCCACTGGCGAGATCTTGTCGGAGCGAGGCTTTTGTAGGCGAAGGCGCTGGCATCGGGAATGAAGGTGACGTCACGAAGCCACGGGGTCCGGGCCCATCCTGATGATAGAAGAATGCTGACGCAAGGTCTTGACGCCGCACTTGTAAAGTTGAACACGGGCCAGATGCAGGATCGTGTCCAGCGAGCATCAGCAACAGCTGCGTGATCAGGAAGAACAGTTTAGCCGTCATGCTCCGTGTTGTGCTGCCATGCCCACTCACGTGCCATTCGCTCGAGATGTTTCGTGGTTTATGGCGCCCTGTTGAACACTTCTGGGAGCACATTTGTGAAATCGGAATTTCGGTTCAGCATTCCTTTAAAGCATGAGAGCACTGTCAAGAGACTTCAAACTTCAACAACATAAAGCCTAATAATTTTCCCTAAATTTTAAAAATAAATTGAATGCGTCTTAAAAAAAGTGCTTTGTCGAATGTTTGACAGGATTAACGACCGTTTATTTAAAGCCTTCTCTTATACAAGGCTGGCTCAGACGCCATCGCATTACGCTGGCGGCTATTCCACAGTTCTTGCCGAGATACACTAATTCGGTGTTGCGAATTGTATGTCCGTCCGGTTGGCGACTGATGTGAAGTCAATGGAAATCATGTCCTTCTCGGTAATCAATTATATAAAAAAGTGTAGGTCTGTTTTAGATGAGCACTTGAAGCGTCTGCGATGCGCACTGAGATGGTGAGCGTGTGCTGCGTCACGGAGTTTCTCTGGACAGCTGCGGGCAGGTTCGAGATTAACTGCCAGGAAGGGGGGAAGGGACATAAATATCCTTATTTGCAACAGGAACAATCTCAGAAGGAGGAGTATTCCTATCCTTAATGGTCTTAACATAATTAAGACATGGTGAAGACCACTCAAACACGTAAACACGCCTTCGCGTTCCCTTATCTTATATTCATTGTATCGGGCCTGTTTCACCTTGTAGCACCTTTATAGAATATATAAATATATGTATGTAAAAAATCAGCAGCACCTACTTTCCTCAAAACCTTGGGGAGCCAGTCGCTGCGATCTCATGGGATACCGGCAGATGACAAGGCCGCTAATATGTCTATAGACCTCAGGAAACAGCCTCGTCATTCCGCCGATATCTCACCTATAGATTGCATTGATTGGTTTGATTGGAAATTAGCCTGTCATTCACCGATATCGCACCAATAGATTATATTGATTGGCCGACGGGAACAGCTCTGCCTTTCGCCGATATATCCCCAACAGATTTCATTGATTGGCTTTCCCAAGTGCTCTGTGGAGAAAATCGGCGCTCCAGATTTTTCAGAATGTAATTGTAAATTAAGAAAAAACAAAACAGACAAGCCTTCTTTTAAAGCCCTTCACTCTTCCCACGCAGAGCGAACTCTGGAAAGGGATGCGAGGGGAGAGGAGGAAACCACAAATCACGGCGGGAAGAGAGCTTTGTGGGAGCTCGCGCCGTAGATTCAACTCCTCACCCCGGCACGTTTCAATCTCGATAAGCATCGCATCGGCGCGCGGTCGTGTATCACTACTGCGTGGTGCACGTTAAAGACCCCAAAGCCACAGGTTGTAGTCGCACTGGCTAAACTGCTCATCTACAGCTGAGAGACATGTCGCCAGTCGAGGCAGACTAACTTCAGGCTGTACAAACATTGAATACACAAACACTCAGAGCTTCGTGGGAGGGGCTTTGATCCTTCTAGTCTCAACCTGCAGCAGACCAATATGACGCTCGCATACCAGCTCCACTCGTCCGAAGCCTCCGGATTCCCAGTGTGGCCAGCACTTCGAGGTCGTCCAGCTGGATAGGCTTCACCTCGGAGTCCACTTCCAGTGCTTTGCTTGTGATCCTGGGAGGGTCGAGAGAACGGGCGTGTAAAGGATCGAACGGCGAACCTCGGAGCGTGTGCTCCGGCAGGTGCCCCGTGATAACTGACAGTTTAAGAATCGCGGGGCGTGGCTTATTAGAATCGATGCTCGGGCCAGTGTGGCGTTTCTGAGTAGACAGACACAGCACAAAAGGACGAAGAGGCAGCAGGGAGACACGCAGAAAGACAAACAAAGGGAGGGCGCCGACAGATACAACTCCGGTATAGTGTTCGTCTTTCTACTTTCTCACGAGAAATAGGCAGAAAAGTATAAAAGAAAACAACAACAACAACAACACGAGTGAAATCATAACAGTATACCAGAGTTGTATGAACCCCTGGTTCGTCTATTTTGTGTGTGGTGTCATAGCCTCTCCCACATAGGGGCTATGGCACGAAGCACAGTTCTTGCCTTTCTTTTTTTTTTTTAGTAAGCGCTCTCGCTTCCTACTGCGGCCTATCATGTTCAGGGATTGCCTCCTATACTGGACAAAGCCTGGCAGATCGCCACGGCGAGCGGCCGCCGAAATGGAAAAGGTGGAGCGGCAGACAACGGATGAGAGGTGAGCCGCGTGACTGGCGCCCTCCCCAGGCGAGATGCCAAAACTCACTTCTCCTGAGCGAACAAGCGCGTGTTTCGGGTCCTCGCCGCTTCAAAAGCTGTGCGCTGACGTCCAGGTTTCCCGAGAAGTGGCTCCTTGAAGCTCTCCAGCTGCCAGATCCTCGCGCTCCAAATCTTCGACCGGGTACTCTATGGCTCCGTCGTCGAACTGCCAGGCTTTGTGAGTATAGAGGGGGCTACGGTTCAGGTTTCTCGCTTCGGGATTTCCTTTCCTCACGTGCTTATTGGTCAAACCCGCAAGCTCATTGCTGCGGAGAGAGATAGTAATATGCCTCGAGATACGCCAAGTGCCTGCGTTTTTCTTAAGCTCTCTGTGACATATAGACCCGTCAAATACAAAGTTGGGGGCCGAAGGTGTGTCAGCGTACCGAATGGACTCTGTGCTACAATGCACGTGTCGCGCACTGTTGTCGCAAGAGGCCGTTTGTGATGCTTTGTGGAGTGACTGCTCCGACTTACTCTTTGACGAGCCGCTCCCCAGCTATTTCTGAGCGCTTGCAGACGTCCCTCCCGAGTCATGACCCACCCCGTGCTACAGCTGGACATATGAACGCACGAGAGGGGTGAGTACGGGAAGCTTTTTAAAACTAAGTATCCCGGTTCCCGCACAATACGCGAATGCGTAAAGTCATGAAAACGAATAAAAACACTAGCATGTACGGCTTTGATTATTCAGCAATGGCAATGCAGTAGCATGGGCTGGAGAAGAGACATTGCAACATATAACGAAAAAAGAGAGGGATCAGTTTTTTTGTTTAATAATTAACCAATCAGCTGGTTTTGTGAATGAAATGCAACCAAGCCGGAATTTATTACAGCACCTAGAAAATAATTTAGGGCGAATAGATCTATATAAATATCCATATATAAAAGAATTGAAATCGCTTTTTAATGTGAGTTGCCACATACCAGACTCAATTGTTTTAGAAACGAAACAAAGCCGATGATCGAATAACGGGGCTCATTGAGTTGCGATTGTAGACATCGTTCATCGGAGCCTTAAAACACGAATTTTTAATACCCCCGAACTCTCGAATACGTAGAGTAGGACAGGAAAGCTAGAGGACTGGCTCTCGAAACACTAGAACAAATGAGAAGTTGTTTCGCTAGCGTTTTCGAATAACTACACTTATGGTAAATAAGACAACTCGTATTTTTAGGAGAAAAGCAAATGAGATGTACTTTTAATATGCCAGGAAGAGTAGGCCACCCTCTTATTAAACTATACACTTTCAGCTCTGATTATGCCTCATTGTGCTATGGTCTCGGACGTAATGATGACACGCTGACGCCAAATACTGGGCAATTACCGGACATTCGACTTCTCCATTAGGACATAACAAGATATCTGAAATGGGAGAGTAGCGAGGTTAGGTTTCGGCGGGCACTGTGAGTCTTTCATTGCTGCCATCGCCCTGATCATCGCTTGGCAGCAGTTCTCTGCGGCAGCGGAGCCTCCTCCGATCCATATCTCCACCCCAAAGCCCCTACACGAGAACAAGACGCAACGACAAAAATGACAATAAGCTCCTATCTCCCACACCGCTTTCATGCCAACATAGCATGTTGCCAACAGACTCGCCGTCGTCATTGTGAAAGAACCACATCTCGGAACGTGAGATCGCGCACGTTTGAGGTCTGGTGCTGAAGTCGGAAAAACTGCGAAGCTCATCTTCACTGCAGCCGTCCGGCGGTTGCACTTTGCACTCGTGTATGCGTCCTTTGTCTCGGCTTCCTTTGTGCATTCGTCGGCCGAGTCGTCGGTTTCTCAGAAAGGAGTCACCAAGACGTCGGGCCACTGGTGCGCAAGACAATCGCGCGCCAGGTCCCGCGGGCTAGGGTGGCCTCCATTACAACCAACTCATCTTTCAACAATCATACGTCCCTTACTTGACACCAGGCTGAATCACGGGCGAGTTTTCCTGAGGCTGGGTGGAAGATCAGATAGTTCGACCTTCATTCTACCTACCTTCGCTCGTTCTCTTTATATTTTGACTATTTTATGTTTTCTTCATTTATTCGTTGCTTATAAAAGATAAAAAAAAAGCGGGAAGATGCCAATGACTTTTTGTTTTTTACTTTGATCAATGATCAACTCACCTCTGTGGTGGTCTTAGCTGGAGTCGGTCGTCGTAGTGCTTGTCTTGAAGTTCTCGTAGATCGCCGATGAGCTGGATGAACGAACTGTCGAGGTAGAAGCAGAAGCTCATTAGCTGGGCAAGCTGAATATTTTCGAAGAGACAATATTTTGATCGTTTGTTTGGGGGGGGGGGTTCGGTTAATCCTTGTGGGTTCGGTTAAATATTTTTTTTCAAGTAATGGCTAGCTGTTGGCCACATTTTTTTTACAATTTTAAACAAGCGCATCGAGACAAATTTAACCACTGTTTGGGTTACATGTTTCTTAGCCCGTGGACGTGCAGAGAAAAATAAATAAAAAGAAACACGCAACAGTCGTACACAAGTTAGATGGGTAGAGAAGTAGCATCCCTGTCAGTTAAAGGATCATTACGTTTTTTTTCCAACGTGTAACTACTACAAAAAGTACAGGCTGTAAGAGCCCACATCGTAATAATTTTTCAAAGCTCGTAATGACAACAACTTTGTTTTTTAAAGAAAGGAGTGCGCGATTTCCAGTCTGACACAACAGTTAGTAATTAATAATAGCAATAATAACGATAAAACGTGCATTTTAGGGAAGCATATGACCCTTACCTGCTATTTATTAAAGGGAAAAACCCGAGATCGTGCCTTATTATCAGATTTCCAGGTCAAAAGAAAGCCAATGCGGCCCTACGCATGCCATAACTTTTCTTACACATAAAAATAAAAAATAACTCCGTTCTTGTTAGCTTTGCGCAAAATCATACATGCGGGGACTTTCTTTTCATTTTTAATAACGCTATTTTTTACGGTAAAGAAGTATGCGCCCAATGTTTTATTAATATTTTGTTTGCGTTGAAGGGGCGAATGCTCGCAAAGAAGACCAGCATTCGTGAATGATTTGACGTTCCATTTCCCTCCCTCCCCCCACAACACACAGATACACAAATAAAAAGAAAAGAAAAATGTAGAGACAGATGTCGTTCATTTAATCAGCATGTGTGCATTTTAAGTTTTTAAAAAGTTCTTTTCTACTGAAACTGCGACAATCCGTTCTTTTTTCTTTCTGTTTCAACGTTTAACCGAATGTCTGGAACTTCTCGTGGGTTTGAAGTAACTGCGTGTTTGTTCGTGTTCTTTCGTGATTTCTTACACGAGGCTTCTATCTTTACCACTCGAGGATACCTAGAACACAAACCCGGGGGCGTACGGCGTTTTACGAAAGGGAGTGATCGAAAAAAACAACCAACCGGCGCTTCGTGGACGCTCGATATGCAAGCGCGCACAGACAACAACCTGCCCCTTCAGCTTTCACTTATACGGTGGACAGTACCGGACGCTACGAGACGTCTCAGTCAATCCACCGCTGTGAAGTGACTCCGCGACCCACGCCTCGTTGCGCCCCTCCCCGAGGTCACGTGACACTCGCACGGCGTGGGATTGGTTCCGGTGGCGTGTTGCGTCTGCTGCGGTCCAGCATAGTGTCAAACGGAGCACGGCACTGTGACATCCGTTGAATACGGGACTGAAAGGCTATCGATTGTCGGAGGCATGTTCACCTGAGTCTTCGAATCGCGTCGTCACTGTGCCTGCATCCGAAATAGTCGAACAAAATGTCAAGGGCGCAAACGAGCTGGTGTACATTGCACATGGCTGAAAAACCCGGAGACTGTGGGTAAACGACACAACACTAAAAAAGTCTCTAGTGTTGTGTCGTTTACCCGCAGTCTCGGGGTTTTTTCAACCATCCGACATTAGCCTTTTTTTTTTTTTTTCAGTCTATTCGATGTTTTGTTGCAAGAATATTTTGTGTTGGCCTTCATGAAATTTTCCTATTTATCTAGAGTCATATTCTAGTTAAAAATACAAACAAACAAGCATTGCACGCCCTCTAAGGAGCGTGTATTTGAGTGACCCGATTATACACTCCTCCGCCTTCGGCGCGAGCTCGCTGGCTTCCACACTGCTTTGGTGGCGTGTACCTGCCCGTTCACACTTGCAGTAGCAAGGGCAGAAAGCTCGCGCTCAAGGCGGAGCTTCTAGTCTTAGCTCAAAGAGACACTGACAGGGTATTTATGCTCGCCAAGGTTTTTATTTGTACATGACATATGGAAGAGCCCAGCTATCCAGAACACAATTTACGGCTCGAAATTCGTTTTCTTTCTGCCCGAAAACCGCCGATCGGGAACTGGTCGGTTTTGAGTCGCGCTCACTCTCTTCTCCGTGGTCACGAGCCGTTTTCTATGGTTTAGACACAACCACCTAAGGATAATCAGAGTCGTGGGCAATCGCAAAGCACACACTCAATATTAAAAACAGACAACAAAATAAGATACCCAGTTTTTGTGGCGTCTCAAAACGTTGCAAATACGTTGACTGCGAAAAAAGAAAAGCTGCATAGCCACGTGACTTCCCGTAACATTGCCTCCTCGTCTATATTTCTTCTTCCTCCCCAGTTCAGTTTTCGGTTTCGAGCAGTTGCGCTTTTTTCTTTATTAAAATATACGTTGACACTGTAACCAAATATTGATTGGGTAGTCTTCTCACACCATAATGAATCGTCTGGCACAAAAAAAAACAAACTGGTACAGGGGTGTTAGTGTCCCTTTAAAGGGAACTCCGCTCAATTCCGAAAAATTTAGGCTTACATGTGATTCCATTTCACCAAACCACTCACTGTAACAGCTCTACGTCAACCGGAGTTCGCGGAAATGTGGAGATATTATTTCGTCAGCAATCTCAATCTTAAGCATCAGCTGATACCGAAACCGAAACTTCGGTTGCGTCAGAGCAACATTCATCTCGTGTCATCAGAGTCATGGCCACGTCACGTCGAACCACGCGGTCTTGTGACGTTCGTGGGGGCGAGGTACAGGACACGCGACGCGGGCAGGTCGCTTGCGCTGGCGTGGACGGTGATGGCCCGGGGGAGAGGGGGAAGGGGAGAACACGAAAGAGGAGAGGGGGATCGGAGAAACCGGACATGCGATAAACGCGCAGGGCAGCGCAAACTAGCGCGTCCGCGTTACGGTGATCACGTGGACGCCGTAGAGCCAACACCGGGAGGAGAAACTCTAGTGACGTCATCGTTCAATTTCGCTCCGAAAGTAAAAACAAACAAAACGTGAGAATGACGTAGTCATGCTCTGACGTAGTGGCTCAACGTTGGCCGCTCAACTCCGTGCACATTGACTGCGCTGACGATTGCGCCTCACGTCGCACGCTAGAGTTGGCAGATTTCGGCGACTCGGCTCTATTTGAAGGTTTGCTGGCCAGTTTATTAAATATATAGACGGAATTACGATCGTAATATTTGACATGGGGTCTTCCTATATGATACTGAAGAGGGGCTGCATAGTTTTCTAAATATCAAAAATGAAGCGGAGTGTCCTTTAAGGGTGAACGAAGTATAATATGGAGACTATTTCGTTAAAGAAAAATTAAAGCGTGCGAAAATGTGGTTCAAATCAAATAGCGCTGCGTCACTCTATAGCTTTCGCAGGTACAAGGAAAAGACATGACGTGCCGCTTTCTGTACAATGTTGAAGCTATACGAATGACACTGCGCGATTCGACTCTAACCACTCTTCGCGCAACTTAAGTATGTATATCTTCGAGCGTGTCTGGCAGGTCTACAAGAGACCAAAATATTAGTGCAAAATAATATCAAGAGGGAGGCTATACAGCATGCAAGTTCGTCTTCACTTTGCGCACTTCGTTCGTTTGTTTTTTTCAGCTCTAGAAGTCTTCGAGCTCGCCACGGCGTAGCTCCATACACTTAACACCTGCCGCAAGTCGCGGCTTTGAATGCATTCAAGTTGATCGAAAATCGATTTCTCGCGCTCAAGCATCGCTTCCAGCTGAGTGAATATCCCTCTATAGGGATTAATTCAAGACGACAATTGCAGCCGTGCGCGAACAGCACAAATAGGAAAGCAAACACTACAATAGAAATACTGTCTACGACTAGCCGTCTGCGGGAAAGCAAACATGGCTTAGAACCGCATTGGAGCGGCTTGATTTATTGGCCTTTATTCAAACAATTACGGCCTCAGCCTTTACGTTTTACTAAGAGATTCATCCCCTGAGCCGTTTAAAATACCCTCAGAGGTATGACATTGCTAAAACATCAACCCGCTGGGAATATTTTTTATTGCTTAGGCGGTCACCGAGAAATTCCGTACGTTCAAAACGGCCACTATAAAAGACGGAAACGCAGCGCTCGGCAGTAGTGATCGGGTGTGTATGTGCTGTGTATGTGTATGCGATCAATGTATATATTAAGATGATGCTTATGAGTATGCGTAATCTGTCTACATGTGTGATAATAAAGGTTCCCGAAGATCCCGATCATACGCGGCCGCCGAGCACACGTGGCCCAACAGAGAGTTAAATATGTTTGCCCTATGGGTTGTCACTCGGCCGGTCTTGTTCATTTTCTGTAGTTTGTCGGTCTGGCTTCCGGGGGTAGTTCATGTATGGTATCTTGTCTTTGCTTGCTGACGTCCAGACAGTCCCATATAAGGTGCAGGCAGGTAGGGTGCACTGCAAGTTTCACCGAGCAGGTCTGGGCAGAAATCGTTCTGTGAATTTGGCTTATAAAAATGAGCACGCCCTAGTGGGGTCAGGGTTGAAGCATATCTTGAGCCTCCGGATGCACATCTTCTCCCACCAAATGCGCCACTTGGCTTGGGACATTAGGTGCTGGTGTCACCATCTCGCTGAACCCATTGGAAATACACCTAGCGAATACTGCCCTGTCAAATTTACTTATACAAATAAGCAAATAATAAGACGTTTAGTGTTCCCGTCAGGGAAAATAAAATAAGAGTGTCTCTCGTACCTACTGCCATTCATTTTGTCACATTCATCTTCTAAGTCATTTTAATTTCAAAATTGCCTTAAAATGCCCTGAAAAACAGTCAAAATAGTCATGTTCCTGGGAATTTTATTACATATATCCAGCGTTCTCAAGGAAAATCCTCGGATCGTACGACCTTCGTTGCATCTTCATAATGAACCTAAAAAAGAATCAATACTCTGGTACATTTTTGAAACTCAGGTTGTGTAGCGAAAGCTGCTCCGTCGAGCGACGAGGGTGAATCCCCCGAATGCAACTCATTAGAACTTTTAGCAAGCTGTTATCGTTTTCCGCGCATAGCACTGCCGGATCCTTTGGCGCATGCTTTTCAAAGGCTCCGGTAGTGCGGTACCTGGAACACGGTAACGGTTTGCTTAAAGCCTCCCCTATGTACACACATCCTGCTCCGTGATTCGTTTTTCGGCGCTGTGCCATTAGCTACGCGTATTCGAAGTAGCTTGAAGTAGCTCGTGTAGTTATGAAGTTAACTATAATTCGCTTTCTACTAGAGCGCTAGCCAAGGTAGTGGTAGTTTAGACCCATTTTTCGGAAGTTGTATATGGCGTCAAGTTGAACTACTTTCTAAGAGATCCAGTGCGTGACCACGTGCGAAGCACTTGGTAGAGCCAATCGCTGCAATGTACGGAGTGAGTCCGGCGACTGACGAGGTTGAGAATATGTTTAGACCCAAAGGAACTGTCCCCGCTGCGACAGTGACCATGACGTTTCACCTTTCTACCAATGTCACAACATAGACTGTTTTTTATCGAAACATATTTTTGGCTTCGTTATTCGCCTAGCATTCTCCGTAGAATGCAGTGATTGGCTCTACCAAGTGCTTCACGAAAAACGGACGCTCCAGACTTTTGAGAGTGCATACATCTGAAGTATTTGATACCCATCTTCGAAGCAGTTTAACGAGGATCGCCTCGCGTGTCGGTGGTGCGAAAACCGAAGGATAGATTTTTTTCTTGCTCTTCACATAAAGAATAAAAAAAGTAAGGATTACGACGTTTTACTGTCGACAATTAACTGTTGGTTACCGATATACCTATCAATGACAAAAACTTGAGCCCTAACTCAACGATCAATCAAATAAAAAGCACGGTTTTTATAGAGACCCTGCTTCGATCTTGCATAAATAAAAAAAGAGAAGAAAAATAGCCGTCTCGATTTCGCCACCAACGTGCCGAATACGACACGCGAATTGTAGGTGCGAAGACTCGATGCTCTGTGCGGATGCTCAACGAACTCGGTTCCGATGTCGTCGGAGAACGACTTCCGCATATGCAAACGATCAGGCCGCTCGTTGAATGCAAATAGGGAATAAAACGGGATGATTTGCGTGCGGGACTTGCAGGAAAAGCGCGGCACCTCCCCCAAAGAGCAAGCAACTCGAGGACGTTAATAAATGTACGTGGAAGACGCCAGTGCTTTCGCCGGCATTCGTACGGATCTCCGGAGAAATCCACGAGCGAGTGCTCTCGGGAGTTTTGGAAGCGGCGACGTTGCATAAATCACGAGCGCACGCAGTTTTAGTGAGGTGTGGGACGCGCTGAGGCTTCCTTCAAGTTTCAACTTCCGATGGACTGCGGAGAAGCTACGAGGGCATCGGAGTCAATCCAATGCCTTGTATCCCGCGGTATCGCAGCGGCACGCGGGACGCGTAGTCACGTGGCAAGCCCGCGGCGCGGAGATTGGCTGGGATGACTCGTAGAGTCCGCTGTGGTGCAGTTTGTAAGATGAAACGGAGATGCCGCGTCACGCTCGCTTTGGATATCAGCAGACCAGTTCTCGTGCGACGAAGATATGTTAATGGCGAGCGACGATGAAGACGACAGAAAGGTCAGCTGCCGGAACCTGTTTGGTTGGCTGTCACCCTCGTCTTTCCTTACGATCAGGTTGTTAAGTAGATAACCATTTAAATTTTGTCGCAACGAAAAAAAATCATTGCTGAATTACTTACAGACACGCACGCGGGGTTCTATGGTTCTAACCGAGCTGCTACAACGGAAACAATATCAAATTAACGACAGCGGAACTTTAATTATAAGCCAACTATTCAAAAACCACTTAAATTCACGTTGCCGATAGCATTAACTCTGAGGAAAAGAGCAGGTTAGAGTGACGTCTGTAGAAACATAAAATGAACATTTATTGTGTGATCCTTGTTACTGGCACATCCGGAACACGCGATAGCATCTGCTTGCCCAGTCCAGTTCGTCGTCCTTCAGGATTGTGCGAGAGACGTCATCCTCGGCATGGACTTCCTGTGTGAATACGGTGATTTGACTCGGCCTTGTGCGCGAACAGGTTGACGCTTCGAAAACCCGTCCTACCATCTGGAGGGATCCAAAACGACGCCAGCAGCCGTCCGAGTCATTGCGGACCCCTTGAACCTGCTGCCGCGGTCGGGTGTTCTTGTGCC
>JAZHYW010025512.1:0-43818 GCA_037355805.1 Ixodes ricinus | reverse complement strand
GTGTTTAGTATCTATTTAGGCTCATTGTCACCGACTTGCAGACAATGTCCGTAGCTTAAGGAGCGCTTCGCTTTTTATTTTTGAAAGGTCTCCAGAGTGCGATTTCTTGAAACGCAACACAAAGTAAAAGAGCTTTTCCCCATGTTCTGTTCATCAATTTAACGAGCAACACTTCTTAAAGTTTACCATATCAGTCAGTGTCATTCTTATTTGTGTTAGCCCTAGATAGCACTTGTTTGAGGGCTTCCCTGAAATAGGCTTTTAAAAGGGAGCATCCTGTGAGGGCAAACAAGGATCAGAATCAGGGGTGCACCATCCACCAAGGAGTCCAACTGGGGAATGGGTGATGTACCATTATAATGCATCTGTGCTGTGTGGGCTATGCTATTAGAACTGTCCAAAAATGATACCCAAGTGTGAGCTCAGACAAAGGTTATTTCGCCATAAAATAGTCACTCCTTGCCGCAAAAAAGTTGAAATATCAAACAAAAATGTAACCAGAAGAAAAATTAAAAAAACAACAAAAAGTTGGAGAACGCTAAAGCTTCGCCTTTAAGAGTGGAACGCGATAGCGTTGTCGGGCCCCGTTCGCAAAGCCTTATCATTTAGACCACTGCTCGTTCCCAAGCCGTACAAGTGTGCGTGCGTGACCTAGTAGGTAGCGTCACGTGTCACGTGACATCACATAACGTGACGCGTGACGTCACGTTTTAGTGGCATCACAGGTGAAAGTTGTCGGTTGTTTGAAATTTCCGCGTGAGGTCATGTGGCGTGACGTCACACGCGGGACGTCACACGTGACTGTTACGCCATGACCCTATCAACCAATCAGGATTTTCTGGTCCCACCGACGCCGACGCCGGATTTTTTGCGACACGACCTCCTTAACGCCAGAGCCGTATATTGAGAGAGTTTGGCCAGTCTATGATCTCGCCGCCGTAACGTCCGTCTCCCGAGTGCGCCAAACAGCCCGTGGTGGAGAGCGCGAGGCGTGAGCGCATGCGCGTGAACTCTCGGCTGCTCACAGCTGAACGGAGAGGGCCGCCATTTTCATTCATTGGCCCGGCGGAAGGCATGGGATCGACATCCAAATTTCGGTTCTTTACTTTTATTTGGCAGGCTCTGGCAAGAAAATGTTATTCCTCTGTGGCTTAAAAAATTAACGAATTAAGTTTCTTCACGTTTGAACGCGAACTTTGATTCAGGCGAAAAAGAAATAAGCCCGTAGCAGACAACGCGTAGCCTCAACAGTGCTCCGCGCCGACAGCGTTGCGTCAAAATGGCGGTCGTCTCCTCTTTAGTCCCTTCTTTCTCTCTTGGTCGTTCGGCGCTCTCCTCACTTCCCTTCACTTTGCTCCTCTCCGGCGCCTTTGCGCCACACCCACTGGCCAGACTCTCCGAATATGCGGCTCTGTTTAACGCTATGAAGTTAAGAGGAGGGGAAAAAAGACGACTAAATAAATCATCCTGGCCGGATCACCCCAGGAAACCCGTTGTTAAGTATGTAGAAATCATGCTTATTAATTAAGGTTTTTTTCGTTTTTTTGTTTTTGTTAGAAAGTTCATTTTTGCAGAATTTCATCGGCATTGTTTTTTTTTAACTTTCTATGTTGGTGTTTGCGATTTGGAGGGAGCATTGGCGGGGGCATCGCGGCCGAGGTGGGAGAAATTCCCCCGCGCTAGTTAAGAAACGTCTCGGGTTTCGGGAGGCGGTACGGAGAGATCTCTGGGAGAACCCGCGATTAATTGGAGCCACTTGTGGCTTTTAACCGAGTGTGCCTGTGTATACAGGGTTTCGCCGCTTAGTGTCTAATGGTCGCTTTTTACCCGATGTAATAATTTAGCTGTTGGCGCCAGCCAGAACGTGGAGAAATGCAGGAAACGACTCTGGAAGGAATTTGGTTTTGGCTGTTGGAGTCCCAGGCTGACAGCTCGGTAACAATTGGGTAACACTGTACCACGTAGGAGTGGTGGACTTTGAATGGATTGGTCGGCCCCTGAGGGGAAAGGCGGCCCCTACGTGTCTACAAACCCCTACGAGTCTACGAGTCTACCGGGACTCCACCCCCATAACTCCAGGAAGTCGACTCCAGACTTCAAGAAACCTGGAACGAAGAGGCGTGTTGCTTCACCCGGGACGCATCGAAGGGTTCAAACCTCCGCCGGGCTTGGCCTAAATTGTCATGATGTTCCTTTCTATCGAACTCGGACACGCAATGGGTACGCGTGCAAACCCCCGGCTGACTCGGTCCTCGTGATGACACCGCTCGTCGAACACCTATAGTCACTGAGCAGTTCAAAAAGCACAAAGTGGGGTAAGTCTCGAGCATCTAATTACCGCCCTGCAGTTAATCATATTCCCGCACCATCCCATGAAGACTCGAAAGGACGAATCACAAAGCAAGAAGCAAGAAGATGATAAGCCACACCCTACGTTTCTTTAAGGTGACAGTGACTACAAGCACAGGTGCCCTCTTTAGGCCCACCAACAAGTCAGATTGAGGAGACTATTTTTGGCTTGAGCCAGTGAACGGCTTGAGTTTTCTCTAGAAAACATTCCGAAACAAACGCCGTTAGCATCTTGTATTACGCGTGTTATAAATCGGTTTAAATGAAGATAAGAATGACATGTGCAAGTATGAACGTCTTTATTATTATTTTCTTATCGGTTCAATGGTGATTATATTATAGCAGGCACGCCAAGGATATATAAGCGTGGGGAGCAGCTAATCCACGCAGCTAACAGATGTAAATACTCAATTTTCATATCGAAATATCCAAAAAATATTTCCACAATTACAAAGTTACGAAACGTTTACACATTATGCGTATTACCTTGAACTAGAACATAAACATTGCAAGAGCAGGTTAAGTTCCTTTCCGTTCTAAATATTATAAAGTGTCGAAATGGAAGAAACTTCATGACCTTTCAAAATCCTCCGCCGGAGATATCGACAGCGGATCCCGACACAAAAGAGCTACCCTTTCCGCAAAGGAACTTGATCACCTCGGCTACTTCCTCTGGGCGGCCTATTCTCCCCATAGGGATCTTAGCACCATAGACTGCCTTATGACTAGGGTTTTCCCTAAAGTCCTGCGCCAATAGGGGAGTGTCGATGGCCGTCGGCAAAACAACGTTGACTCGAATGCCCTGCGAGGCTAACTCCTTCGCCGCGACTTTAGAAATTGCCACGATGCCTGCCTTGGTCGCAGTGTAGACGGCGAATAACGGTACGATTAACTTCACGGCAATGCTTGCCACGTTCACGATGGCACCGTCCCGAATATTTCCTTTGGTCATAGCTTGCGCTGCCGCTTGGGTGACAAGAAATGTACCCTGAAAGAAAAAAAAGGTGAACCTTCACATTTTTTTAGAGCGATATACGATTTGCAAGATCACAAACGTCACAGTTCAAAATCACGTGGTTTTCAACTGCGGTAGCACTTCATTCACTTGGGAGCTAGAAGGACGAATTTAGGTCTATCAAATTAGCAACTAAGGTCCGTAGTAGACCTTAATAATTAAAGTACGGCGACCATCCAAGTCCTAAACATGTCGGAGCCCTAAACAACCAAGTCCTAAACATGTTTAGGACTTGGTTGGTTGCCACACTTTAATTTTGTGATTCCCAACCAGAGAAACATCTCTCAAATGTTTAGTTTCAAGTAGTAGACCTTGTTTGCACTTCCAGGACTATAGGAACCAACCAACAGCAAAGTAGTCTTTAAAGCAGTAGACGAATATAAAAGCAGATGCTATCAAATTATTGCTCTTTGTGAGACCGGCAGTCTCATTCTCATAATTGTGCAGTAGTTTTATTTTTCAAGTTACTAAAACAAAATGTGGACAAAGTCTTGAAGAGCGCTTAAACTTCGCCTGTAACAGTGGAGCGCGTTACCGCTATCGGGCCCCGTTCGCATCGCCTTCTCATTCGCCGTGGAAGCGTGTCTTGCGTGGGCTTGTCAGTACCGTGTCTGGCTCGCCACCGTAAGGTCATGGGTTCGAATCCCGCTATACAATTCAAATTGTTCTTGGAGGTAAATGAATTACCTTATAAAGTGCAATCATTTAAGGCATACGGCGACTTTTAATTTGCATTACATGTCATGTTTTAATCACTTTCATTCCACACATGGCGTCCGGTTTCACGTGAGTGTTGAGGGTTGTTTGAAATTGCCGTATATATTATATACAAATATAAAACACTTAATTATCTATCATCTTGTCTGTGTGTTTCCGCTAGTCGTGTTCTTTCCGTCCAAAAAACGTACTGAATCGACCTTGACGTTAGAAACCGGAAGACGAGATCTATCACCCTGGGGTCTCACACCTGATGTTGCAGTTAGCATTCCAGTTGCCTGCTCCCTTTACATTTTAAGTAGCTTTTTTTCAGTTCTAGCAATGGTTGACGTTCAAAGATTTTAAAGGGGCTTCACAAATCAAAAATGTTCATTTCGACATATCTTTAAACTATTACCCACTTACTGAATTCTACACTCTGATCCGACATGGCTTTTTTCATGTCAACCCCGCCGTTCTTTCTCGCTCTTTTGGGATGTTATTTATTTGTTTTTGCGCTAAAGAGTCCGGAACGTTTATCAAGTAAGAAGCTATATCTTTCACGCTGTATATAGAACAACATCGAAGAATTTTAAAGAATGAAAATATAAATGTACCACACTGCCTGTATCCAAAAGAAGTATATTATAGAGATAAATAAACAAAAAAATCTTTACCTTGAGATTCACGCGCATGGTGTGATCGAAGTCGTCTTCGGGGACGTCTGTCAGGTAGTGTCTGGGATCCAGGATGCCAGCACAGTTTACCACGACACTCGGGGAAACCGCGCACCCGCGTCTCACAGCTTCAAAAAGCGCCTCCACAGACTGCGAGCTTCCAACATCTACCTGAATGGCCAGGTGCTGCGCGTTCTCTGCATCACAAAGATCACATTCAGGTCAGATATAAAACAGATATGTACAGAAGCACGGGGAGAAAGAATATATCAATATGCTACGCAGATTGCAATCCCTTCCATATGAATTTCGGCATTTTAAGAAAACTATTGAAATTCTTCCTTGAGTTAAATAAGAATGCAACAAGCGATGATAGCCTCTCATAATACATTTTTTTAAGTTTTAGTTCAAAGGACAAATATATAAACAGAGTCTCACGAAAAATATAAAACATAACTTTAAATCTTAAATTGACCGCAGTGTTCAATGCATTACAGGAGAAGAAAAACTGAACTAATTATATGACCTATTACCGAAGATATACAAGGTTGTGGTGTTGGCATCAAAAACGTTGTAGCTATTCTAGTAAGCTGATAGTAAGCCTTTGTAAGCTTCGATTAAGCCTTTGAACTTTGAAGTTAGGATTCAGACTAAAGAGACGTCCAAGAAGATTGCCACCCAAAATATTAACACAAATTTAATAGTATGGGCTTATATGGTTATGAAGAATCAAGCTTCCTATTTTCTTACCGCAGAAAATCAAGAGTGCATGACAGAAAAAAAAATGAAAGTTATAATTTACAGCCGATGAATAATAACTATAAGTATAAAACAAAGTGCCGACTTGCTCCAGACGAAACACGACAAAAATGTGTTTCAAACGCTAGAAGAAAAGAAACACGGCATCAAATGCAAACAGAACCAGCTTGGCTTGTTTGTCAAAATCTTTAAATGAAATTCCTCTTAAAGCAAAGACATGGTGCATGTTTTGCAGGAGGCTGTTTCTGGGTCTCTTATCTTCACGACTATTTAGTCGACCGCGTCGCGTATCGACCTCATAATGAGCTGTTGTGCATTCAGTACTTCACCGTCTCCTATGCCTGAGGCTTTAAAAATTGAATTATCGTTTATATATTAATGCGAAAGCATTAACTGTCTCATGGAGCGAGCCGACGTCATCAGCTTTGAAACCATGCGAAACGACACCTTAATGAAACCACGCGCAAAGCTAGCCAATGGCACCTTTTACACTTCGGCCCCATTGGCTGGCGCGCGTCGACGAGGCTCCCATTGGCCGCTGCGCGTCAGTTTGTGTGATGTTATCCTGACTGTGTTATCACACTGTTGTGTTATCACTGATCACCGCGTTCGCTCGCCTCTTATCGGTTGTACGGTGTGTGGCAATATATACGGCGCATCGAAAAAAAAACAAGGGGTCCGTTCTGCTGGGAACTACGTTTCTTTCTGTTCCTTCCTCGTGTGGAAAGGCACACGACGGATTGAACGATCGCTCACCCGATGGCGCTGCGTATACGCGAGGCAGCGGCTCCACCGTTCCACGCCCAAGGTCAGCGCTTTGTACGCCCCAGATTAAAGAAGGGAACGAAGAGCGGTGTGAGTGCTTTCGCACTCACAACTCATAAGAAGTGCTTAGGTATACCTCAAGCCTCTTTATTTCTTCATTCAAGGCAGTTCAATTTTCTCGGGACCATTACATGAGAGAGTAAACAAAATATACAGTAATAAACATCAGTAGGAAAAGAGAAACACCGCATACATAGACCGTAATTTACATTCGCCAATGCAAAAGCTAACACATAAACGAAGAAAAGACACATACTCATAATATTACAATGACTGCGGAACATTATAAGAAAACGCACGTGCACCACTCAATGGTAACAAGAAGAAGCTAGTTTCACATGTGCAATTTATTTTAAAATTCTGTAGGGGAACGTGGGTAACAATCTCGTCTAGATGGTCTATACTTTGTTTTATTTATGGGGTAATGTATAGAGGGACCAGCACTTTTAAAACAATGTAGTGACTATTTCGACGTCCACCGTCATAATATATCAACAAATATTTCGTCGTCTCGTGAAGTCACTTCCGTAACGCGTCAAAATAGTGGCTTTATAATTTCGACGTCCTCCCTCGACGCAGCCGTCGCAGTGGTAGTGGCCGTTTCGTGGTTTCGCCAATTTCGTTCTGTTTAGTTTCTGAAGCTGTCGTCGGTGTTGTGTTGACGCGCCGGCGGAGTCATGTCTAGCGTACTTAAGAAGTTTCCGTCTTAGTTTGCCATGGAAGTGTCTTATTGAACGTGTGTGTGAGACTGGCTCAACAGTTGGTCCTTTCCGACATGACTCGATCGTCAGCGATGTTCTGAGCACGCACATCATTTATGCACGCGTCTCATGTAATATGTTTATCTACAACAAAGGCCAGCTCGATATCACTCTTTCTTGCCTGCATGTGACAAATGTAAGTACACACACTACATAACACTGAGAAATTTGGCGCGCATTTTGTGCCTCTCTATTGTGCGAGGGCGTCTTCGTATGGTTCCAGTCTCGCTTTGCATCTGGCTCCCGCCCTGTCTTTTACCGGGTTTCGTGAGCTTGTCGCTGAGGTCAGATCTTCTTCTTGGTTCGTGTATAACGCGCGAGTTAACTACGAAACAATAGGGATGATAAATAGGAGGTTGTGAATGCAAGCATTTTCTTCTTGATGTTTCTTGACAGGTGTGAAAGAACCATGCATTTGGTGCGGTTTTGCGAGATACGCGTATTTTCCAGTCAACTGCCACATTTATGACACGGCATTCATCTTTTTTGTCGATATAAATCACGTGAAACAAATCATTAAAAGCATCGGTACCGCATTCTGTAATGTTTGGCTCAACCAAGCAAACACTACGTGCGGCCTGATAGCTCACGTTGTATTTTTAGAAGTTGTTTTGCATTCCACATCATTTGAAGGTCATAAAAACCGCAGTCGACTGCACATGTGTTCTCGGAAAAGGCGTGTTGAACCGAGACGCCCCCTGCAAGCAAGATGATCTTAGTTCGACCGCCACGTTCGATCATTTTCCAGTCCGATCCGAACGCCGAAGTGGCCGAAGCTCCAAAGTCCTAACATTGAGATGTCAAAATAAGGACAAAGAAATATTTTTGTCGGGGGATGTCAAAGTAATTTCAAAAATAATTTTATGTCTTCAGAAAGTGGCGTCACACACGTCAAAAAAGATTAAAAATTATTTTTAAAGTGGACGTCGAAGTAGTCACTACCTTTTAAAAACGCGAACCTGCGTAAGAGTATTTTGTAGCCCTGAGGTTAAGGACAAGCCACGAGGCGAAGTTGGTGAATTAGCTAGGCATTTAGTTGAAACGTTTTTACTAACTTTCTAAAGGTTCAGTTTTTGCTTTGTAATGTAATTGGAGTAAGCTGTTCCTGGTGTACGTTACAAATGGTATTTCCAAATATGTTTGTAAACAGTATGCCCACATTGGCGGTAACTCTGGTGCTTCGTGGCAACTTGAAAAACAAACTCGACAGCACCAGACCCCTGTTCGCGCTTAGAGTGCCACGCATTGTACGTGCCCTAAAGCAAAAATGAGACCATGCCAAGTTACCGGGTAGAGATTTGACCGTGGCCTTGGCAGCTTCCAAGTCGATGTCCGCCACAACGACCAGCGCCCCTTCGCTGGCAAGCACGATGCAAGTGGACTTCCCGATGCCGCTGCCACCCCCTGTCACTACAGCAGTGCGGCCGGCAAAAGGCAGAGGAGAGCTCATCATGGTGTCAGTTCGTGTGATGCAGGAGGGAGACAGCCTATAATCTGCACCCGGAGATTGGGAGGCAGTTCAGATCTGGGCACAGCTGTAAAACCAAAGACAGCTGTGCCAGATTACTAAGGGACTGGCGAGATTGAAACACCCTCCTATTGTCACATGGTAATGATCATATTGTTCATATGTGTTGCAATACACCGAAGCTTTTGTAAATACTTTAGTGACCAGGTTTATTTACAATAGGCTATTATATGAACGGGCTCACCCATCGTTGGGGAACAAATGCTCTACAATGCGGAATTATACTAAGCGCGATACGGTCGATTGTTCATGTGCATGGTGCAAAACAAATTTCCAGCAAGCATCCCCTCTTCTCATATACCATTGATTGACCTGAACTGCAAAAAAATGACTTCCTGGAAATGTTATGCTACGTTCTCTGTGTTTCAAATGTTGTTAATGAAAGTACTAGGTCTTTATTATTTTTAAAGAGTAGAATTGTTTTAACAATTACCGTGGCAATTCATTTACTAAAATTTACATTATAGAACTTGTTCTGCCTGCTACGTCAACTCATCAATACCTGCAGCCCGTTATTGTCATAGTCCTCTCCACTAAAATGTTTCAGCGATTACTTTCATGGTATATTAAGGCTAATTACAACGTTGAACATCAATGGCAGGAAAAGCCACGGAGCCCTCAGGCATTCGATATGCATTCTTCTCACTTCACTCTCTTTCAATATTCTTTTGGGCTTTGCCTACAACCGTAAACCACGTCCTAAAGCATCGCCGTTTTCTAGCATTCAGAATAATATGGCGTTTTTCACATGTATACACTTGATTTGATATATCGATTATTGTTATGCATTACGTTTCAACAATAATTACCGTTCATAAGTTTTGTACTTCTTAAGCGGCTATGTAAACCAATTTAGAAAAACATGTTTATGTCCCAACGTATTGTATTATTTCATCTCGCTTACAACTAACTTCACTTACAATACATAAAAATACAATGGAAAGAGCGAACGAACTGACCCCTATTTAAAACAGCGTATTACTTCGATATCCTCAATTTAATTTTATTGAATACAGTACATGCAACCTGGGGTAATCATGCATGTGAACGATAAAAAATGAAACATTGTGTCATTTGTTCTAACGCGACACTAGCTATCGTGTTCTCAAAAAGGAGATCGAACGTCAACAAGCCATGACCTTCCTGTAATTGGCACGCAGGCGTTAAATTTAGGTCGCAATAACGTGCCGATGGCTACATAAACGCATGGAGCCCGGACGATCATCTGTACTTGTTGTTTTTCTAAATTGGTTTTTCCAGCACTCTAGAAATATAAAGTTATTTGGCCTCATTTCCCAGGAAAAGTGTCCTAATTCCAATAGAACCTCGCAGGGGCGGGTGCAACTCATTTGAAAACAATATAACCTGCTTTGTTGGGGTAAACACCAATTTCCATAAAGGACTATGGCAGAAATATTCCTTGAGAGTTAGACTGTCCAAAATAACAAACTCAAGAAAGACTGCCCTATTTCGTGATATTTTCACTACTACGACATGATAACAGTTCATAATGACGCCAAACACCTTCACAAGGCATTCGGTATTTTGCTTTTTGGCTTTCGGAGAAAATGCGTAAAAATTAATCGGCCACAGTTTCATATCAAACTTCTACATTACCAGAGGCTACAAAGAACTGGAGCTGAGTACATAACCACATTGTTTCTATAAATAACGCTAATATATTTGCAACCGCCCCACCCTCTTCCTCTCAAACCTCTGATATAGATTTCAGCGTTTAGTACTGCGTTCATGCTGTGTAGATCTCCTTTTTTCGTTCTATTTATGATTATGCTCACTCCCTTTTATAGCACACTCGAGTTTGTGTGTATTGCAGATGCCGCGAAAATAAAACTGGCGTTCACAAATGCACAAAATCAAAATCAATAGCTTCTGCACTACCACAATGAAGCCGTGCTCAACCAACACAAAAATTAAACAGAGGCAAAACGAAGACTCGGTCACTCGTGTGCAAGTCTGATTGTATGAAGAAATAAAAAAAAATAGGAATAGTTCTCATCATTGTGAATATTTTTCATAATTTCTCATGGGAAGTATGTACGAATACATCAGCGTGCGAGGAGGGTGCCCCACAAAATACAGAAGGAAATTTATTATGCTCTATTAATCAAACTATCAAGGTACTCTGCTTGAAAAAGGTTCTCCTGGCGGACTACCGTGGCATTTCATGTCTTCCTGAGGCTATACTAAAAGATTTCACCGATAAAGCTATGCCTCCCAAAGAAACGTCACCCTCAACACCAAGGCTGCCCGAGGGTTGCGTGTCAATTAATTTATTTATTCATGCGACTCTTAAAGGCTAGAGGAAAGCATTACATGAAAGGGGGAGGTGGGGGGGGGGGGGCAGGAGAAATATACAGAACGAAGACCGCATTCTAAAGAGCACCTGAAGCAAAAAAAGGTAAACCTAGGACACAATTTATTATAGTACGAAATTTTAAATCATGAGCTGTATCAAAATATTCATTCGTGCATAATATATAGTAGGTCAGTATATTATAAAGAATATTATGAATAGTACAATTAAAAAGCATAGAAAAACGTTCAGCAACGGTAACCAGCAGCAATAACTAGTTATAAAACAGTGAGGCCAATGATTCAAGGAATAGGCTGGTATCATTGATGTCTACGCTGGACTTGGGAAGGCCATTCCAGTCCCATATCACTCGTGGAGCAGCGGAATTAATAAATACATTAGTTTTACCGGTCAGTTGTTTGAAACGCCTGGTGTTGGTGGTTTTTACCTTACCTTTTAATCAGCTTTACCGATATGTTTACTAAGATGCCATGCTTTAACACAGAATGTTTTATCAAACGAATTTCATGAGAAACCCGTCACGAAGAACAGTCATGAAGGACTGTGACCTTACGTGATACATTGATGTCATCACGACGTGAGGGTGCAATGATGACATCATGATGTCACGAGACACTGTGACGTCAAATGACATCACGTGATTTTGTTACGTCACGTGACATCACTCACACGCATAGCATAGGCCGAGCTCATTCACCACACATCCGGTGCTCCCCGGTCCTGGTCACCACACTCAAGCTAGTGTAATTTTAAACAATAATTATTTCAAAAGACGTACTCCGCAAGCCTCCACGTACTTTTGAAGCGTATCCTACATTTCGGATATTTACTCTCGCCAAGCGGATAAAGTCCCAAAGTCTGAACCTTCCAAACTGTCTCAAACTCCAGCCTTGGAAAACGGCCTAAAAGCAGTCCTGGGGATTTTTCCGAAGCCCTTCAAAATATTTGAGAAAGCTTTCCCAGTAAAGACTTCTCTGCACTCGGATACTTTCAGCAAGTTCATTTTAGAAGCCTTATTCGAGGTCGACTAATATTCCCAAGGTGGCTGGTGTCTCGCCGTTGGTTGATACTTGAAACGTCGAGATAAAGACAATCAATCTGAAGAAAAACAGAAGTAAGAATCCGTTCTTATTTCCGATCTTCCAAGAAATAAATAGGGTCCTCGTCTGTTGTACTTCCCTTCAAAACTCATTGTGTCCGTCAACATCACGTACAGCGCAATATCATCTCAGGTTTGTTATAGACAATATAACTGTTAAGTGCTTCCCGTCGCCCTCAGGCAGTAAGCTACAGCCGTACGACGTACAATAGAACGATATCCATGCCATGGCCATGGAATTACCTTTCCGGCGACAAAGCTAATTAATATTGCCAAAACTTCTGAAACTACTACGCTTGAGCGCACGCTGGATAAATCACAAGTGTGGCTAGAGATGGTGACGTCTCATCATGAGCAAGTTAATTTTTACCAGCGGCTTGAAAGTCCCCTGCACGCTTCATCATAGCATACCAAGTGCTGAAGCATGCCACGCATAGAAATCGAATTCGTAAAACGGAAAGCAATGGCTACTTTTGTTCCAACATAAATGCGGAAAAATCGTTGTCTGTACCACCCGCCGATTACGTTCAGTGTATATTTTTGTTTAGACGACTGCCTGGCCGTTCAAACTGGAGCAGGCACGTAGCCAGGATTTTGTTTCGGGAGGGGGGGGGGCGCTTATGACAAAATGTTGTATGACTGGGAGGGGGGAGAGGTGGCCCCAGCAAAATGGAAGATCTCGGGGGGGGGGGGGCCGGGCCCCATGGGCCACCCCCTGGCTTCGTGCCTGAACTGTCGTCTGCAATTTCAAACTCGTCTGCTTCTTCAACTTATCATCCGTTCGTTCGATGTGAAAAGACTCGAATACCACACGTTAACGCGATAATTGCGATAAGAAGTAAGTGCAGGTCTTAAAAGATTCTAAATGTGAATGTTCTATAGGAAAAGTATGCTGGGTGAAAACAGTGAATACAGGGGCATGTTTATCACTGTTACCCGTGGGAATCACCGACTTGTTATGCCTGATTCACAACGTCCGATTCTGCTTGCGATTTTCAGTATTGACCTCGAGCATCGCTGCTGCCGTCCACACTTTTTCTGCAGCCCAAGCGACGTCTCGGATAAAAATAGCGAGAAGAATCTCTTCATCTGAATCAAGCTTTAGTGTTCATTCTGCGGCATCTACGCAGAATGAATCGCCGCTTTCACATTATTCACGCCAAGTTTTGCGGCATGTTTCCAGCCTCGTTAAACTCGCTGAGGCCAATTACGTAGTCAGACATTGCTAGGAAGACGCAAAAATCAACGGTGGACCTTTTTTACATACCGACGGCACCAGGCGGTGGCTGGACGAACTAAAGATCGAAGAAGTGACCTGCGCTACCAATCGATAATAGGAGCTACGCTACCAGTTTCTTCGCTCTCTGAGCTGCGGCGCGTGCGTGACGGCACGCGAGCCACGCGAGCAGTGCGAAGGTACGCGCATAGGGACTTTCATACCTTGTGATCACCTTCGTAGGTAGAACCAGGGGGTACCCGCGAAAAACGAGGTATTACCGAGTTCGTTTCACATGCACTGCCACCGTTCGAGTTCTCTCACAAAATGCATCGCACTCGCGGAGTGTCGCACGGAGATCTGGTCTCAAACACACCTGCCAAATGCGACGAGTGCAGAGGACAGATGCTGTCGCCATCTATGTTGTAGAAAGAGCACCGACTTCAAACCGAAGCTAGCGCCCTTCTGTTCGACGTGATGGGTGGGAATGCGAGAGTGCATTCGCTGCCAATGTTTATATATAAACGTTGGTCGCTGCAACCTGTAGTTTATATATGCGACGACTTCAAGCACCTTGGCTGTCGGAGAGATATTTACAGACGGCGTAAGTTTCCGCAACCAGCTGACTGCAAAGCAGCTGGTTGCGATCTTTCAATCCTTTAACCGTTTATGCTGGAGAAAACTGATGATGCTGTCCGCGCAGAAGCTTGATCCGTTTGAGCATGGTATTGTGTGAACCACTGAAATGGTTCGGCTTAAAACTAGTATGTTGGAATATCTAGTAAAACGTTTGGTGGGACATTTGATTTCGATCGTCGTTACAGGTCGATAAGATTTTAGCTTTGGTAAGAGCGTCGAGAACAAGTGCTTTCTCAAACAAAATACGACGCGGCAAGATAGCTGACGTAGGTAACTGTTAAACATGATGATGCCGCCCAAGCCTCGGGTAAATTCACTATGATTAGCTTTCTCGGATGCTTAGTGGGCAGTCACAGGTTTCTGCTGGGGTAGCTTTGTTGATAAATGTTAAATTTTTCACCCGCACACGGATGTTGATAAAGATCTCGGGGGCCGCTTGTGCGTTTATGAGCATTTCTTTACAGACTGGTATATTTCAGCGTCTGTACGGCAACAGAGCTATAAAAGCTTGCGAATAAAGGACAGGTTGTCAATTGCTTCCTTAATGAAATAGCAAACGCTCACAATTCAAGCTCGCGTTTGATTCCGTTGCCCTCGGGACAAGATTTCTATCAGAAAATCTACTTTTTTTCCTTTCGGTTCCGCTGTACGAACGACACAACGTAGCAGACGAACCCTTGTCGTCTGCTCCCGCTCCTCGCCGGAGCGAGGCATGACGGGATCGGCACGATGGGCCATCTACATGGGCACAGACTTCTGCCCACGTAGATGGCCACTTGGCTAACGAATAAACCACGATTTCATACGTGCCTCCATGTGATTTATGAATGGTGATTTCACTTGCTTGCACAACGGGTAGCTGGCACTCCTCTCCTCCCCTCCCTCCTCCTTCATCCTCCTCTTCCCTCCTCTTCCCTCCTCTTTCATCCTCCTCTCCTCCTTCCCCTTCCTCTTCTTCCTCCCCCTCCTTCTCCCTCCTCCTCCTCCCCTCCTTGCGTGTTGCATTATGGAAAACGTCCCATAATGCAACGCGCGAGTCACGAGTGAGACCCAGCGTTGCTTCATAGGACGTGTGCCATAATGCAACGCGCAAGACCGTCGTGACGTCACGTGCGACATCAATATAGAAAACGTCCCATGATGCAACGCGCGGGTCATGAGTGAGACCAGCGTGTTGCATTATGGGAGGTTTCCCATACTGCACTGCGCGGTTACGCCGACGGCGACGCCAACGTCTAAGTCTTAACCTCTTAATATCTCTTACGACGAGAGTAAGGACTTTAGGCGAGAGGACACACTGGCGCCTTCTATAGGGCAGCAGTATAAACTTGGCGGCCCGGCATATTTCTCTCTCTCTCGCGCATTATCCATTCTTTCTTGGCTCGAAAAACATTTGTCAATGTAATAAACGAGCCTTTCTCATAGGTATTACGCACATTTGACATTGAAAATCCCACAAAACCTTCGCTCTTGTGAAGTGCAGTTCCAGGGTCACAGCATAGATGGCACCAGCGTGCCAGTGTTTTCTCTCGTCCAAAGAAATTTTAAAAGGTTTCAACAGGTCTCGTTGCTCTCGGTCGTACTCGGTTGCAAGTATATGAACGGGCCTTAAGAGCTGCGGTCTAAAACGAAGTCTTAGACAGGGATGCAATTTGGCGACATTGCTGTTTACGTTGAATCTCCAAGGATTGAAGGAAAAGTTAGAAAAAAGTAATCTTGTTTTACTTTTCATACGACAGGCAATGTCTAAATATCAAACAGTCATTGCCAGGTTTGACGCATGGTGGTGACATAGTGTTAATAATCAATAACAACAAAGAGCGTCAGTCCCTAAGGAATATATGTGGCGCGGAGAGCCACAGGTTAGGCTTAGAATTTATTAGTGACAAATCAGCAGTCATGGTGCTCAATGATGACAGAATTGCAGAGCTGAAGATACAAGGATTAGAGGTTGAGTGAGTTGATAAATTCAAGTACCTAGGAGTATGAATCAACGAGGGTATAGAATTCCTCAATGAACATGGAAAATGTGCAACTGGTAAGAGCAACAGAAATGCAGCTGTAATGAAAAATAGAGCACTGTGGAACTATGACCGTTATGAGGTGCTGAGGGAGATCTGGAAAGGAGTTATGGCTCCGAGCCTGACTTTTGCAAGTGCAGTTTCGTGTATAAGACTGGACGCCCAGACAAGGCTAGAACTAAAGCTGCGTGGAGAAGGTAGGTTGGCTCTTGGAGCACATGGTAAAACAACGAACCAAGCTGCACCAAACGATAAAGGTGGTCCTCATTCGTGGGAAGGTGAGCTAGCAGTAAGAAAGAATTGGAGGATAGGCTAAAAGAACTAGATGCGGAACGATGAGCACGCAGAGTTCTTAGCTATGTACACATGAGAAGAGTCGAAACAAAATGGATAACATGGACTGAAGGGCTTAGATCTAAATATATCGGCAATAGCAGGGAGGCAAAGTTAAGAAGAGTTAAAGAAACTCGGAGGGAAATATGGGAAGCAAGCATGCAGACTAAGTCATCCTTGGAAATTTACAGATCGTTTAAGAGGGACATTACTAAGAAGCTAATCTTCCACAATTCCAGGGAGAAATCCTTGTTTGTTGTTCGAGGCACGGACGGGAGTGTTACGTACTAACTCATATAGAGCTAGATATCAGGAAGTAGATCCGGTGTGTGGAGCTTGTGGGGAGGAGGGAGAAGAAGGCTGGGCAATTGATACTTTACTGTAAGGGGCTTCACCTTGTAGTAGCTGAAGAGGCAACTAATGTAACAAACGCAATGGAATTCAGTGATAATGACAAAAAATAGACAAGGGGAAGGTGGAGATAAGCAAGAAGAGATTATCTGACTGGTGGCATAGGCCGAGGGAAAGATGAATATTTTCTTATTCCCTTCCGGGCGAACCGTAGGGCGGAAGGTGTGTGCACCCGGTTAAATTGAGGAGCCTCCGTCGTACGGATCGTATATAATTTTTAAGATGAAAAATCTAGATATATATTTCTACAATAAATAAATGTTAGAAAAATTTATTGATGGCAAGGTGGCGCAAGCTGCCGCCCGATTCAAAGGATTCAGCCTCATCCATTGATCCATTCATTTATTCATGGTCTATTAAAACCAACAAGAATAAAAGTGCGCTTGAGGACTTTGATTAAAGACCAACCTGCAAAATATTTTTCAACCAGGGTGAACATTCTTTTCGCCTCCCTTTTCTATTTCCACCTCTCCCACTGCTATCTTGACGACAGGGGAACTCCTTTGTTGCTGCATCTTGGGGCCGGATAAGCCGGGAGCTTATCCCGGCTCATCCAGTCCCAAGATGCAGCAACAAAAGGAGTCCCCCCGTCGTCAAGTTTAGAGTGGAGGATTAAGGGAATTCAAAGCGGGATGGCGAAGAGGATTTTCCCCCACGTTGAAAACTATATTTTGCATGTCGGCCTTGAAATAAAAACTAAATTGCAGCGTCTTATTTCCGCCTACGTACCCATAATCAGCATCAAATCTAATACCCTTTCACCTTAGTTTACGACAAACTTAAAACGCCTACTGAATACAAAGATACGTCCATTTGCGAAATTCAAAAATAGCGGTGACCACAATGACTAGTCCTCTTATATCGCATCCTCAAGAGAGACAAATATCGCAGTAAAAATAGCTAAGAATCATTTTTACGGTCCTAAATTATCACATCTACTTCGTATGGACCGTGGTAAGTTTTGGAAGGCCATCAATCCGAGTCAAGCTGGGAATTCCCTCGTGTTTTTGGCAAAAGCAATGGTGCAAACATCAAGTTTGCACCATTGCTTTTGTTTTTCTTGCCAAGAGTGGGCACGGCAACAACGTTTCAGCGATGACTGCTAACATCCCACTACTATTACGGAGTTTTCGTAGACCGCGTTCTCCCCTCCGCTAAGCTCCGCTAAGCCCTCCGCAACGAAGAAGCCGCTACCGCGCCTGCGCGCCAATGGCCTTGGCTGTAGAAACCCGGATCTCGTAGCGGATTGCGGAGAGCGTTGCAAGACAGCGGAAACGATCTACGAAAACTCCCTATTCACTGTGCAGCTCCTGTACCTGGTCTATGACGGCGGCGTTACTTCCACCCACACGGCGGAAGCCATCGCATCATCTGTGGCAGCGGAGATGCCCCCGCTGATTTCTCTGGCCGACGTGTTTCGATACCATGACTTCGCATCTGGATCGCTGGCGCTCCTTTTTCCGTTAGTGCGGCCACGCATGACAGCACTACGAGCATCGACATCAAGTGCACCGGTACCGCCTACAAAAGCTGCTGCGCGGGAATTTTCTACCAGTGGGCACGGCAACAACGTTTCAGCGATTGAAACGAGTTTAAATAATCAAGATCCTGTACGCGCGTGTGCGTCACTCGAGAAAGCGAGGAAAACACACGCCATACGCACGAACTTTCTAGGTGGCACCTTTTAGAGGCTTTCTATTAAAGATGTATTAACTATAGCTAATGAAGAGCTTCTGTGCAGGTGCCATCTTGAGGCGACCCCGAAGTTCCTGCCGAAGAACCGTGCATCTTACTTGCAAGAGTTTCAACATTTTCTTCCCTTTTAATTTTTCAACAAAGTGGTACCGCTCGGGCAATTTAGTTCGGTCAAATCGCGAGGCTTTTAGACCTATAATGTTTTCCTCCTTCATGGCTTATTTGTTTTCATGCACGCACACTGCATTTTTAGAGCTCTTACAGGGTTCACATTCTTGGTGTGTGGAACTGCAGAAGAAAATTATTTATAGACATTTATAAACTTCGTGCATTTTCTTATCAATTCTGAAAAAAATTATTTCTAACATGATTTAATATTATAACAGGTAAAGCGTGTAATTAGGTTGCAAGATCTTCACTTTCTGAAGGCTGCTGTCTTAAGAAATGATAAGAAAAATGGACAAAAATAACGAGTAGAGTCATCGCAGATATCTCCCATCAGGACCAAGGTAAAATGAGCTCACATCACTTCAGTCACCCAATACAACTCTGTAGAAGAACGATTCATTATCTTGAGAATCTGCTTCCTGGTTCCTTTATTGGTATCATAATGACTGCATGTATATCAGCCTGCTCTATGCTTGATCTTTCGATCTTCGCCGAAAAGGTCGAAAAGGACGCAAAGTGTCGCGAAGAAAAACTAAACTCGAAGCACGCCGCGACGCGCAGCAACGAATTCGGGACAGTCGCCAGTCGGGGCTCGCCAACAACAGGCAAGATAGGCAAAAATAGGCAAGAACTCGTGTGGTGGCTCCGCCTAGTAACGACGAATAAAAGCTTCGGCTCAATATTTTGAATCCTGATGAGATTCGCGATTCGTCGAGCTTTTCAGGATTGCAGGTTCGGAAGAATTGATACTTTTTTGAATTTTTCAAGAAACAAATTCGAAAGGTCAAGAACTGTCGGATTTTTAACTTTAGTAAGTTAGAAAGGTTGTAGATCGCGAATGTCTTAATTCAATAATATCGAGATAATGAAAATTTGGAATATAAGAACTTCGAAAGTTCGAAATGATACAATTTATAAACGCAAACGTTCGACAAAGGAAACTCCTGGAACATTTCTGACCCCTGGTTTGACCTACGAACCTTCGGTTCTAAAAATGTTCACGGCATATAGTGGCAAGTGACATACCCTGCACCGCCCCTTGCACTGCTTGCCAGCATTGGTTGCGCCATCTCTGAAGAAATTGGACAAACATGGCTGTCCTTCGATCTCCTTCCAACAGCTGCCGTTCCACCATGAAAAAAATTATATTTTGAATTTAAATTTTTTTATTTTCTCAGGTAACACCTTTAAATAATAGTATGCTAATTGGACCAGCAAAATAGGTATTTTAGAAAAGTTACAGCTTGATACGCCAAGATGCTTGTTTTACTGGCCATTTTGTTGTGTAACTGTTAGGGTGATACGCACTATAACCCAAGACCAAACTAATCGCGTTGTTCCATTGAGTTCTTTGAACTCGAAATACTCAAGGCCTAAAGTATTTTGTCGTAAGGCGCAGAACTAGCGTTCGGGACCCCAGACAAAACTAATAAAGACATGTTTCCAATTGTCGGGTTAATGCCATTACTTCATCACAATTTTAAAATATAAAACGTATTAGTTGCTGCGGGTTGTTCTATACATGTACACTACGCGACACTATTTGAGCAAGCGCATCAGCGCATTCAAACTTTGCCCGGTAGGTAAGTGAACTGAATCAAGACCTAAACGGCCAGAGTAGTATTGTTTACTTTTATCGCAGTCGTTCGTTTTTAAGCTAAAAATAGTATGAACTGTTGAACGGTTGTTATCACTAACAGTGTCGCGCTATGTATATTTAAGGATTGAAAAATATTCGATAACGTATTGCAAACTGTGGCACATTGGCTACCTCTAAAAGATATCAGCTAAATGATCATACTTTATTTCATTTTCGTTCACTCCTATTCAACAAAATGCACGGAAATCGTTGTGACCTCCTGTTTCCGTGAAGTTCGAAGGCCGAAACGCAAACAGTGTACTAACGTCCTCTCCCTTAAGAACGTCCTCGCCTCCTTCTGCGGAATTCTGGCTCTGCTTTTCTTTCAGCTCTGACTCCCGCTGGTTCAGTTGAACCAGGAGTTCGTTCAAAGTTACTCCTGCAACCACTTTTCTTTTTCTTTTTTGCTATTATGGCAGCCTGAAGAACGATGTCACGTCTCAGTCTCAGGTTCCTCAGTGAACATTTAAGGTCTGCAAAAGAAAACAAAACATGTTTTTGGTGTGGTCACGCGTGGACATTTTTTTTATTGTTTTGTTGCAGCTCCTGTGATAAAGGGGTTCAGTCAAGTAAATTGGATGTTTAATTACCAAACAAATGAATTCGGTCCCATAATTTCTTACCGTTTTTTTTTTAACAAGGATTGTGTCTGATTTAGCGATTTGACAATAATTAGCAGTGTGTTAAGTATATACTTGAGCAATAAAATATAAAATAAAACTTACATAATCTGAAAAAATATTGCATGGTTAATACGCATGTACAATTAAATTTGGTCACAGCTAATATCCGAAAGCTTTAACACCTTAGATACATATGTTGCACTTCACTCATCAGTTCATCAAAACAGGGGTGCGTGAAAACAGATAGGCGCAGAATATTAGAACACAGAACAAGACATTACCGCAGCAGGTTCGCGGTAATGTTGCCTTACAGATAAAATTTGATTCGGTTATGGACAACTGTCACAGGCCGGATATTCCAATCATTTTATATTTTAGCAATAAAAACACAAAAAAGATATTCAGAAAGTACGTATAAGCATTAATATGTATCTCGTGTTTTTCCTAAAGGTACGGGAGATAGAGAATTGTAAAGCATATACATATATCCATGATTTTGTCTTGTAATTTGCATGAGTCACGAAAAAGCCGAAATATGCTGAAAAAGAAATACCCTAACTGTTGCTGTCTATGACACAAAGCAAACCAACGGTAAAAATTACAAAAGTAAAAACTTGATTATCCATAAGCACCTGTTGTCTAAAGAGTGTCAGCTTGTCGTCGGCGGACCCTGGCTTCGAATTTTTTATCATAGAGAGCGTTTATGTCGCGCATTTTCAGCGTGAATCTGCAGAATAGTAAACAGTGTGACCATATTTGAAATGAAACTTGGAAAGAAATCAACTTTCTAATCAGCTACAAGAAGAAAAATATATATTATTTACCGTGAGTAAAGTAAAATATTAAAGCCAATATTTCGCGGCAGAAATCTAGAAATTTTATGTTTATATATTTTCTTCTTTTTGCAAATTACACATAAAAGTGCACTATACTTGAAACATGGCTTTGAAAGACACTTTTAACTAATAAACATTTCTTCTATACTGTGTCGATTCAAGGAAAAACAAAACATTTGGCTGCTCAATAATGCGGAATTTACACAAAACGCGCTGTCAGAAACAAGAACAAGAGCTCAGACCTTGGCCTTAATCTTGTCGATGTCGCTTTGCCCCATGGCCGGTTCAGTGGCCACCTTCTGCAAGTCCCGTATGGCGTCTTGACATGCAGCTATCTCCTTGGGAAGCTTGTCTCGTACCAGATATCCGTTCGCGCGCAGTTCTTCCTCCAACTTTTGCAGAAGACCTGTAACCAACGGGCGTCATACGGTGACTCGTAGGAGTTCTTTTTCTGCATTTAAATATCCTGTTTTTTCTTTTTTTGTAAAATGTTTACACATTTTTTTACTTCGATGTACAGTTCCACACACGTTGAGCCGTATACCGTAACAGAACCAGAGACAAACGCAAAATAACCTTTTGCTTCTAATCGCCCCTTCAAATGTCGTGTCGGGATCGCATGATGAACGATTATCTAACTGTGCATTGTTCAATATCTTGGAAAAATATATTTTCGTCACCTTTAACATAACACGATACTTCATAGCAACAGGACAATGTGTCGGTGGAAATCTACCGCGCTGCAGATTCGAGCTTCAAAACGAGAGAGAATATTGATCATATCCTAATGTACAATCCTTCGACAGAAACGGAGTTGCTCAGATTATATCACCAGGGTTTTTCCTTCGTTCCTGTCGTCGTTAAGCCTTAGTGAGTCAGGACCGTTTATACACAATGTGTATTTTGATAATACCCCACATTCTGATACTATAAAATATTTATATTGCTATTTGATACAATTATTTTATAAAAATCACGTCACAAAAAGACTTTACCGTAGTGAAAGCGTTTTCTTTTTCAGTTTAAGTCGAATAAATACGATCTATTCGTGCCCCTTTCCTACACCAGCACATTGCTTATTCATTAGCCTACAGCTGTTTTGGCCTCGGCATCCTATAGCGTTTTAGCAAATGCTTCAGATTAGGACACACTTCTAACAACATCTATGAAATATAGTGACAACGGGTAACGAATATCAATTAAAATATTTTAGTTAATGTGAATTTTTCAAAAGCTAGTAAGTAAAATTAAGATAATTGAATCGTTAAATATTTCATAACCTGACGTCAGGCTGTTTCAATAACGTTATCCAGAAGAAATAATAGCTTCAATTGAACTAGCTGTTTTAAGAAAAATATTCTTGCAATCATAAGTCTAATATTCCGTGAAAATAAAGTTATCCCAACCGTAGCACAGGTTTTTATAGCAGGCATCCGATATAGGTGCGTTTCCCTGATGTCGTTATTCATTGCTAGCTAACAGATGTGAAACGTTTGCGAGGGCTCATATTCCAACAGAAAGTCTATAAGCGCGTGGTAGAACCGGTATACCCCTTTCCAAATAATCCTCTCCTGTTCCACAGCGCAGAGCCACTGAATGACTGCACATTCGCGTTTAGGCTCGCCCAAATTACGCATGGGCATAAACGTCCGCTTCTGTATCAGTATTATATTTAAGGTGGAGGCTCCAGATTAGTAGCCCGACTACAAGGCGACGCTCAACAGAAATATTTATCTTTTTATGCGATTAGTAAAAATGGCCGCTATTTCGACCATCCCGTCGAGCACTCCAGCGAACAGTGATGTGACCAGTACCATTATCAGCCCGGACGTTTACATTGGCAGAAGTAGCATGACAAGGCAAGATAATTTACAGGTTCTGGACTTATTTCAAAGCTCATTTATGGACGAAAGTAAAAGCAGCAGATTCTCGACGTGGGTTGCGGAACCGGTGACTTTACCCGTGACCATCTCCTTCCACGATGTCCAGACGTGGAAAGAATCGTACGCAGTAGACCTCTCTGAGGACAGGTTGGAGTTTGCTAAAAAGCATTTTGCTCACCCTAAGATCCGCTACGATGTCCTTGACATTTCGAGGCACGACATCACCGAATTTGCCGAGCGATACGGTCAGTTCGATCGTGTGTACTCCTTCTTTTGCCTAAGCTGGACGAAGGATCAAGAAATGGTCTACAAGAATATTCAAGAATTGTTGAAACCCGGAGGTGGATGTCTGCTGCTCTTCCCTGCTTCCAATAGCATTATGCGTTTGAGAAAAAGCTGTCATCACTTGATCATTGGCAGAAATACCGAAAGGTAAGATTACATTTGCCTTAATCGGGATTTATAGTATGTGCCTCTTTTTTTCGGACACTGCGGTGTCCGATGAGAAAAACATTGTTTTCAGTTGTTACTAAAGGAATGAAGTCAAATCTTTTTTTTTCTACAAAGTCATTAATAATACTTTTAGGGTAGACATGCCCTGGTCGTTATCTGCCATGTTGCAAAAGAACTGATTAATTGAGCGAGAAAATCAGTTTCGCTGATGCATTTTATAGCTTCTGAACTGGTTTTTGTTGGAGAATCCAGGGATTTAAGTTTAAGGATTGGTCTTCTACTTAGATTTTTTCTTTCACCGTAGAAAATTAAATTGAAACCAGGCTCTCCCTATCGTTCAGGTAAGGGACGCCCTTTAGATATAGTTCAATGATATGCACGGACATCAAAGTGCCATTCGCAAACCTTTGCTTATTAACGTGTCGTATCCAGCAAATTACGGCATAATAAAATCTCTCGGCAGAACCTTCTTCGCACCACTTGCAGTAAATTTCGTTTTGTCACTGAAAGCACTAAAAACAAAAGAAATGCTCAAGTCAAAGCTTAATTCTGACGTTCCTCTAAATTTTATACCGGAATAGTCAGTGACGAATGCACCAAATACGAAAAAATGACACTTCACTTGGAGTACCAGACCTAATTTAATTTTCCATCTGCAGATGGCTTTTCAACTATTAGGAGTATTTTGTCCCTTCTGTGGCTAATTTAAGAACGCCAGTGTAATGCTAGCAGCATGTACCATGTTAAAACTTCTATGGGCAACGAGAAGAGGGAGAAATCACTGCAAGGAAAACCAAGGTCACGAGCGAAGCGGAGCGAGAAAAAGGAACGATTCACGCTTTCACGAGGATCGAGCATTCAGAAACGACTGTTTCCCCTGGTTTTGATGTATCTATTCGGTATTATATATCTAGGGTGGTCCAAGTCACCAGGCTCGATCTAAAATTGACCGTAAAAATCGACACCTGCCCGTAGCAATCTAAAGTTTTCGTCAAAGGTGTGTTTCACAGATCGGTTTCTTCTTGTAAAATTACAAAGCGTAGCTCTCTTTCTGTAAAAATATAAGGCCAAGAAACTTGCCAAGGTCTACGGCGGGCCGCGACGCAGACGACGGGGGTTCTTAGCGGGGTGTGTTTGGCATTCGTATTGATAGATGGCGCTACCTCCTTATCGCGACGGCTGGCGACCACCGTGGTTTATTGAAATGAACATAATCTTTTTGAAATGTACCTTCGGTTAAAAAATAAATGCAAACAATAAAAGCAAAAATTAAAGTAAAAAAACGCGTCTGCATAACGACGGCGCTTCTGTTGCCATCGGATTTCTTTCGCGTGTCGTATGCTTTCTTTCGCCGGTCGGCTGCCCGCCCACCGTGGCTGCACCTTCGGACGCTGCTCCCAACACCATCTATCAATATAAACGCCAAACACACCCCGCTACTGGACTTGGTCGTCTGGGTCGTCACCCGCCGTAGACCCTGGCCAGTTTCTTGGTCTTATTTTTTTTTCCAGAAAAAGAACTACGCTTTGTAGTTTTACAAGAAAAAACCGAGCTGTGAAATACACCTTTGACGAAAAGTTTAGATTGCTACGTGCAGGCGCCGATTTTTACGGTCTATTTTAGATCGAGCTCTGGTGACTTGGACCACCCTATATATTTATTATATCCATATATGTGTGTAAACTTTGCTGTGGGCTTAAGCGACGACCAGATGTTATTTCATACCACCGTGAACAAAACGGGGTATAACAGCGGCAAGCACGTTGGTGACGTCGGCTTTGAGGATAGAAGACGACCGATAGATGTGTTATCGCAAACTGGATGAGCAAGACCGCCTCCTCGCGCTCGCGCAGTGTACTTCCAGCTCCGCGCATGCGCGGCGCCGGAAATACGGAAGGGTCATCGGTCGCGCGTCGTTGGCAGCTGTTTCCACGATACTACCGCCACGAAGCGGAGCAGTGAACATTCCTGTTGCCCTGATACGTGTACAAGCTGGCTCCAAATGTTTATATCATGGGTAGAATTGCTTTTGTCGCGTGCACGCGCTATCACTTCCCATTGAGCAATCCGCCATGGGGTTCTTGTTTGTTATGTTTTAACACAATGTGTATTGACTGATCTACTCTCATTGACGTTAATTGCTGCGAAGGTTTGAATCTTTGAACTCATCGTCCTACAAATTCCATGGAATGTAACGACAAAGGAATGTATTGAACTGTATATATACATTGACCCCCATCTATGCAGATGATCGAGAATTCAATTTCTCCAAGCGTGAATTTCGTGAGCCGAAATGCCCTTCTGTCGTACATTTTGGGCCTTCTGAAGAACGCGAGCCTAATTCCAACCACGTGTGAGGTGCTGCAAATGGAGCACACATACTCCAGCCTCGAGGAACTGACCCGTAAGCATTCAACACCCCAGTATTTTTGCGAGCAATTGAAATAGAACATGGGTTATTAAATGAGCGCAGCAATAGGATTTGAACCTTGCTTCGCTGCCATTAGATAAAAAAGGTATTCGTCTCATTTTCAGGGATGCACATGAGGCTTAACTACCTTTCGAACCTTGTGACGGAAGAAGAGAAGCCTCTTCTACTCAAGGACGTTTCCGAAAATGCGGCTAGGTTGTGGGCTGAAAAGGAGGCCGGTGGATCTCCCTTCTGCTCTTCCCTGTTTCTGGTGCGCGCCCAAAAACCATGACGGTGCTACCATGCATAACTCTGAAATTCCTCTTCAATCATGTCCTAGTTAATTTGGTGTAGTTGCAGAAATGCGACGTGGGAATGAATTACTCGGGTTTTGCAAATAATTTGTTTGTCTGCCCACTTAATTCGTGTATTGTCTCATTTTAGATCACCATTAGTAACATACGTCAGTTTAATCGTACCAAATTCTTTACTTTCTGTTATAACTTAGGCCCTAGAGATATCTAGGACTCTATATAACGTCACATTAGCATTTTCCCAGCTGCTGTAGATGCCCTAGTGACAGGGGTCTCCAAACTTTTTGGTTCAGGGGCCGGATTTGGGATCTGTCTTAATCTTGACGGCTTGGATATATGTAAGTAAATAAATATTTAAAAAAAACTCTAAATATATAAACCTATATTTAAATACAAAAATTCAAGTTAAAGTGAAAAATGTGAAAAATGTAATAAATACATTTTGTAGTTTAAAATTCAATATTTAGTTTATTATGGCATTATGCAGTAACTGTGAACCACAAACATTATCGGGCAAAAAAAAGTGCAGAGAAAGTTTAGGTTATTCGCATAGGTGTAGCAGACTAATGTAAGGGGTATAACGGTGCTGACGACGCTATGCAGTAGATTCTGACAAAGAACACTAAGTATGTATGCCTGAGGACTCAAAGGAATGTGTACATTAGTTACACATACATGAAGTAGGTGACTAAGAATGGTTATGCCGGTGATGACAACGTGCAATTTATGTACTATACACCTTTCCAAGAAACACTCGACCCCAGGGCATGACCAAACCGTTTTCCAGCCCAGTCACTGGGTTTGAGGGGCTAGACTGTCACCGGCGTCCCTGCTAACCCTAACCGAGGTGGAGCTGTGATTTCGATGGGCGTAGCCTCCATAGGCGCAGTTTCAAACACTGCTGGCGGATAAATTCTCGTCTTTTCCCGCTGTATATTGTGTTTCATAAGGGTGCACGTATTTTCCCGAGGTCATTGAGAAAGCATTGTACCACATTTGAAAGAAGAAAAAAAAAAGCAAGCCAAAAAACCTATACACTATTTTTGTTGGGTACACGCGACAGAACGAATGCGACTTGAATGTATAGTTCTAGTTTTTGTGTGCGTTTTTTACGATAAGTTTTGACGGCTCCGCGTGATTCGCCGCATCACAAACGACAAAGCGCTTAGCTGTCAAAAATAGGTTACAACACAAGAGAGACCGAAAGGCATGCATTTTTCACGCTCACAAATAACGTGTTTACCGATGGACAGGACACGGACATACAATTTAGAAAGTATTAACATTCGAACAATATATTGTACGTACCACACGATGCCAGCGTTATCCAAAAGAATTTATTTGAGAAAGATCTCAAATAACACGGTCACAGATCGACGACGTCGCCTCTTGACGATCCGGACGGAATCCAAGAATGACTTCGTTTTGGGGCACGTTTTCGTGGAGAGCTTCCTTTTTTCACAGCAGCACCAAATCAAAGGATCGAACGCGACTTACCCGTTTCCCACCCCAACCCGGACGACTATTTTTGGAGATGACTGAGGATTCTACGCGGATTATCTCTGGGAGGGCGAGAACAATGTTCGCATAAATCGCGTCGAGGGTTGTTCGACGTCCTTCACCTTCTTCACGTTTTCCCGTGAATGTCAAGCAGAAAAGCTTGGATGAGCGTAGGCGCTTACCAGCCTTATTTCGCACAATGGAAGATAACACAGAAAGGGTTACGCAGCACGCATAAAAAAAATTAAGTGGAAACTTTCAAGAGGGGCGAGAGAAACACGTCGAATGCAAAACCGCAAAAACACAGGTAGAGAGCCGCGCTGAGCGGGTCTTCACAGCTCCAGAGAGTGCCAGAAAATTTCTGGCTGATAGAGGCGCGCGCGAGTCGCACCAAAACCGCATCCAGCATCAGCAACATGGCGGCGGCCCTAGGGAGCGTTATTTGGAAAGGTGTATATGAATGCAAAAGTACTATCAGATAGGAGTCACAACGGATGCGATCGGTTTGCTATCGTCGTGGCGCCGTTACTACACGCGCGCTTATTTCTGCCGCCGTGAAGTGGAAAAGAGCGGCGGGCCAGTCGTCCTTCGGAATACCGCGGGCTGTTGGGACCGAGGCGTTCTCCAGAGCAGCCTCACGCAGGGCCAGGCCAGGACCGGGAACCGCAGGCCGACTCCCGACACGAACATCACGAGACGGGAGGGTCTCTCGCGACCAACTCTGTTTAATACATATATACAAAGTCACTGAATCGTCCGAGAGCACACACGCGACCTCCTGTTTGCTCCTTTTATCGGGTCGCTGTTCGGTACTCTCACGGCTGGCAGCCAATGGTGGCCGAGCTGCCAACAAACGTCATGTTCAGGCCCCGCCCCCACTCATCCTCCGAGCACGCGCACACATACACGCACACCCTGCAGCGGCGGCCGGGCTTCACCTTCAGGCACCAAGGTACTCTCTCCCTCGAAAGCCGCGCCGAGGAGGCCACGACAAAGGGTCCATTGTCCAGCCCGGGAGACGACGTTGACCGAGACAGTGACGATCCCTCCATTAGGCGGCTTAGTGGCACAAAAGGGTTTGGCCGGATTATCCGTCAGTAGCGTCGGAGGCTAATCCGAGCCGAACACACCCACGAAGGTCCCGCAGCTGGCGCGCCGTCACCCGGAATCCTCGCCCGGTAATCCCCCCGGTTCCTGCGTCGGCTGACCCCGTTTCAGGCCAGCGTAATCGCAGCCAGAATGAAGGGTCCGGCTCAGCTCCGCGCCTAGGTGGGGCGACGTCAACACGGTGGTCCTCCGTAGAAAGCCACGGCATCCCCTTTGTCGCCTCTCGCTTCGTTTCCGGGCACAGCTGACCGGAGCCACGTGGCGACGATACTCAAGGCGTTCACCGGTGCCGGTCGGATTAGATAGAGATGGTCTGGTCCGGGGGCCTTTCACAACAGCTCCTCCGCCGCCGGGAAGAGTGTCTTGAGGGGGAGCAGTCCACACTGGTCCCTTGAAAGACGCGGTCTCACGGCTGGGCTGGCGACTGAGGTCCAGGCTGGAGTCCACACTGGGAAGTGGCAGCAACAAAACCCACAACACCGAACCACACTCCGCGCAGGCAAGCGCCCAGCCCCCAATCTCCCCAATCCGCCAGACCAAAACGAACAACAAAAAATTGCTTCGTGAAAGTTCCGTGCTATTCTATCAACGAAAGACACGAGCAAAGAAACTTATTTCCTCCGACAGGTTGTTCTAGCGAAAGAAACTTTTGCAGACTAATAAAAGCCCTCTAACGCTCAACCTAAAATAAAACGGACTCCCGTGAAAACAAAACCACATTACAAACCGTAACGTCACTCACATAGGGCATATCCCTATTAAATTCGAGCACGTCCTCCATAATGCAAACTCTACTGAGGAGAAAACCGCTTTAAAGGAACTTTACCGCCAACACAACGAGCTAAAGCCGAACGAAACGCAAAACTCGGACTCCCGGAAAAAGAAAAAGCTAATAAACTTGCCGAATAACCTAGTCGACTCAATAACACTAAAAAACCACGTTTAGCCCTCCCTTTTCTCTCAAAAGTCCTCCTTTGCATCTAACCCACGCCCAGTTTGTTCTTGGCCTCACTCGAACTGTTCAAGTTCTTCTCCTTGGACTTGCAGTGCAGGCGCGAAGTTGCAGTCCCGGAGATCTCCCTTGGTTTCCCCGTCCGACGTGATGCCTGGCTGAACCACGGGCGATGAGCTGTGACTCCGTCTCGAACCTCGCTGAGTCGTTCCAGGCTCGTTGTTGCCTCCTCCAGGCTCCTTGCTCGCACTTGAGCTGTGGGTCCGTGGCTCGTTGGGATGGGGGTCCTGGAGTTTTCCCCTCCCAGCCTCGAGAACCGCTTTCTCCGTCTGAAGTGGCTCTCGTCGCGCTTGCCTTGACGCTCTCGGCAGGAAGCGTTGCTGCCAGAACGTACAACGCTGATCCGGCGCTGCCTCTTCCTCTTGGGTCTCGGTCGCTCGCTCATGACAGCATCCGAGTTCTCCGTCTCAGATGCACCATGCCGCGAGCACGACGACGTCCTCAGGTGCACTTGCGTCGGGTCTGCTTTGTCCCACCCGGGCTCCATCGTGTCCCCGGTGGGTCCCTTGCCCGCGCAGCCGCCGCCGGTTGCAGGTCCCCTGGGATGGCCGGCTTGGGGTCTCCCGTCCTCCAACCTCGATGACGACTCGCTGCCGGTACGCGCACTCGTCGATGTCCTCCTGGCACCTGGACTCCGTGAATGGTCTGGAGTCCGGGCTCCGCAACCGCACCAGGCAGGATTGGTTGATCTCGTCGAAGGAAATGTCAATCACCTCCCTCCTGGTGGGCCGCTTGGACTCCTGCGACGGCGCCGTGGGCTTGGTCCCAAAGCCGCACGGGTGCCGATCAGAGCGGTCAGGATCCTGGCTTGATTGCTGGACCGCTATCTCCGGCATCTCGGCGCTGCTCTCCATGAGCTGGCTCGACCTCCCCGGCGTCGTCTCCGTCTTGGCGTCGCCTTCGTCATCCGGGAAGTCGCCGCTGGACGCCCGAAGAGCCTTCTCTTCTTTCTCCCGCAGCTCGGGGTCGATTTTGTGCGGAACGGCGTCGGTCTTGCGTGGAACAGCGTCGGTCGCGTCGGAAGAAACACGCTGGTTTCCGGTCACCTCGGTGTCCCCAGCTTCCGTTTTCTTCTTTTCCTGACACACCACTTCTGTCGCTGCTTCCACGTCACTTTCACCGTCCCGCCGCTCGGAGTTCGGGTCGGGCTTGCGAAGAACGGCGACGGTCGTGTCGGGAGAAAGACGCTGGTTTTCGGTCACCTCTGTGTCCCCAGCTCCCACTTTCTCCTTTCCCTGACACGCCTTCCCTGTCACCCCTTCAACGCCTGTTGTCGCCCGACGAAGAGCCTCCAACTCCCGCGCTTTCTTCGCGAGCTCGAGCTGCTCGAACTCGTAGTCGAGCCGCTCCATTTCGCGCTTATACTCGCGTTTCTCGAGCTCCCATCTCTGCCGTCTCGAGAGCCTCCTCGTCGGCCCGCCTTCTGCATTCCTCCTGTTCCCTTCCGCGAACCTCCTCCAGAGCCTCTGTAAACTCCTCAACGCTGACGTCTTCGGCCTGAAGGAGTTCTATAATGTGCGGCTTTCTTTTTATCTGCCCCAAATCGATTCCCAATTCGGTACAGACCTGTACCAACTCGCGCAAGCGGAATGCCTCCAGACTCATGATCTAGCTTGTGCTGGCCCTCTTTCTCACAAAATGCTCGCGTCAGAACGGTCACACAGTCCTTCTAACAACGACTATCTCCAACCCCCACTGGCAAAACTTAGAGCTAATGGGTCTGGCAGATTGAGAAAGAAAGGGCCGGGCACTCACCCACACAAGAAGTCATGGTCCGGCGAAGTCGATCCCGCCGCTGCCATCCAGTTGTTGGGACCGAGGGCGTTCTCCAGGCAGCCTCACGCAGGGCCAGGCCAGGACCAGGAACCGCAGGCCGACTCCCGACACGAACATCACGAGACGGGAGGGTCTCTCGCGACCAACTCTGTTTAATACATATATACAAAGTCACTGAATCGTCCGAGAGCACACACGCGACCTCCTGTTTGCTCCTTTTATCGGGTCGCTGTTCGGTACTCTCACGGCTGGCAGCCAATGGTGGCCGAGCTGCCAACAAACGTCATGTTCAGGCCCCGCCCCCACTCATCCTCCGAGCACGCGCACACATACACGCACACCCTGCAGCGGCGGCCGGGCTTCACCTTCAGGCACCAAGGTACTCTCTCCCTCGAAAGCCGCGCCGAGGAGGCCACGACAAAGGGTCCATTGTCCACCCGGGAGACGACGTTGACCGAGACAGTGACGATCCCTCCATTAGGTGGCTTAGTGGCACAAAGGGTTGGCCGGATTATCCGTCAGTAGCGTCGGAGGCTAATCCGAGCCGAACACACCCACGAAGGTCCCGCAGCTGGCGCGCCGTCACCCGGAATCCTCGCCCGGTAATCCCCCCGGTTCCTGCGTCGGCTGACCCCGTTTCAGGCCAGCGTAATCGCAGCCAGAATGAAGGGTCCGGCTCAGCTCCGCGCCTAGGTGGGGCGACGTCAACACGGTGGTCCTCCGTAGAAAGCCACGGCATCCCCTTTGTCGCCTCTCGCTTCGTTTCCGGGCACAGCTGACCGGAGCCACGTGGCGACGATACTCAAGGCGTTCACCGGTGCCGGTCGGATTAGATAGAGATGGTCAGGTCCGGGGGCCTTTCACAACAGGGCTCATAGAAACGTCTACGTGGACAGAATCTGGCCCGCTGGCCGGGGTTTGGAGACCCTGGCCCTAGAAGAAGGGCGTCCATCCATGGCTCTAATAAAGAAGTTTCTTAACTCAGTTGGAACACTTTCTTGATCACAAAAGCTGCAGCGAAAGCCATAAAACACCAAACGTACCCTGCGCTCCTGGTGTATATGTATATAGTAATTACCATCATGACTGCTTTCTTGCCGAGCACAACCAAGATTGGGGATGTTTGGTTAGTTGCACCTCCGTAAGGCCTGCTCACCCACAGCCACAATGCGAGAGATAGTGCGACGAGGTTTCCAAAATTTTATTTTTAATACACTATATAGCGTTCTTTGATATAGCCGCGAATTAAAGGGAATGTCCGGTCAAATTGTGTATTCGAGAAAACAATTGAATATCATTGCTATTGCCTCGAGACCTATCGTACGTGCAATATCTGAATTTTTTATATGCCCCTCTGCATGAGTAATTGAATTTATACTGCTCCAATCGCACTCTAGCGTAAACGCTGCTTTCGGTGGCAACATTGGAGCTCTGACGTCACACAACACAAAGCGAGCATTTCTGTCTCGTCATTTACCTGCGAGTGAACGCCTCAGCGTGCTTCGTTTTTGTTGTCGTGCTCGACTTGTTTCGTAGTTGGGTGAGATTTTTGTTGCGCGGTTGGGTGCCACAACCACCGGGCAGCACATGCGAGCCAAGACATGACGTTCCGCCCTTTTCCGCGAGACGTGCAGTGACGAGCAAAATGGACCGTCGCCGTGCGTAGGGACTGCGGTTCCCGTCAAAACTGAGATCCCGCTTGTGCAGTAGTCATCTCACAGAAGAGGGCTACGAGCTGAGCTTTGAGCGGACAGATGGCTCGTAAGCTGAGGTGTGATGCTGTGCCAACGATGTTAAACTACGTCCACTCCTCGCCCAAATCGGATCAATCAATTTGATTATGCAGCGAAACCGAAACCAACAGCTAGACCACCTGGAAACGATACCAGAAGTTGTATTTAGCACGCGTGTAGCCAAATTCTGTTTGACCGCACGTGAAAATAGAGCGGGACTACGATTCACCAAGCTTGTCCAAGTCAAGTGACGACATGCATTTGAACGATTCGCCGTTTGCCTTCGACTCGCGGACATCGCCTCTGAGGAACGACCCGCGGCCTCATCACCGATCCAGTGGGTCCACAGAAATGCGTACCCAAATAACGCTTCGTGTACCTATCTTTTTTTTTATAGTTGCCACTTTAGAGACGAAATCTGCATCATTTGCTTTGCAAGCGCTCCTAGTTCGATCGGCGGCCGTCACAGTTGTGTTTGCGCGAAACGGCATACGTTTGCTCGAAGCTTATGGCTGTTTTCGAGTAATATCCTGCTAAAAGGCGTGACTTTTTTTTTCACACGCTTGGGAACTGCATTAAAAGAACCGTATTTCAGTAGGGTAGAGCCTAGGAGACTATATAATTCGAAACAAAACACAAGACATCCATCGATTAACGCTTGTTATCACGACTATCCGACAAACCTTTGCGTTTTGTGACGTCACGCAGCAGCTACGGATGTCAGCCATTGACACTGGCGAAATTCGGGGTGCAGTTTCGTACATACGCTCATGAAAGTTTTAATTTATAACGGGAGATCATATATCAAAATAAAAATGACGTTTGTGTACATGAAGGCTCCCTCGACGTAACGAGCGCAAACACTTAAAGGGACACTCAAGTGGTTTTTGAGTTCGTGTTTTGATGATGACAGCTGAATTTAGACGCCCCAAGTATCCCTAAAAACCAAATAGTATAGTCATACGGTGATTATTTCTTTAATAAAATGTAATTGAAGGCCGCCAAACCTCGGATCCATGCGAAAACGAAACCACTCTCATTGGTCCTCTGCACGCTTATCAAAAGTATCTCGGGCCAATGGCGTTGGACGACGTTCCGTCGCGCAGTGATCCCGAGGTAGCCGCATCGGCCGAACCTCTTTGTCATTCGAGCTTCGATCATGGCGGCGTTCTCTACGCTCGAGGACCTGATGCCGTTGGAGGTTGAAATTCTTCGGCGGACAGCCGACCTGGGGATGATTTCCTATGACGCCACTCCGACGTGCGATGTGGACGATAGCAGCGCTTCGGAGTCCTGTTCGGGTTCCGAGGAGGATGAAACGCAGACCTTTTCGGGCGTTCTTCGATTTGCGGTTGGGGCAAGTCGTAACCAAACCAACGTTTGACATCGCAGCGTTACCTCTGTTACGTGATGTCAAACGATGTCGCCACGTTGACTTTCGCCTCGGGAGGACGGGGGGAAGGCTGGTTCAGACATGTGCAACGAGCGCGTACCTACGACTGCGTCCGTTGCTACCGGAGCGACCGGAACGACAGCTCTGCGCCACGCGTACACACCTGCAACCACTACAAGCACAGCGGGTTCCCGTCAGCTGTTTGAGCGGCCCCTCTAAAAGGGGACGCACTGCTACTCAATGCCGTAACAGAATAGAGACACAGTTTTTTATAGCCTAAAGGTTTATTATTGATTTTTCTTGATAGGCTTGCAGGGTACAGTGGATGAAAAAAAGAAAATAAAAAGATGCCGTACGCCGTCTTGGACGATCACGACTCTATACACGACATTGCAATAGTACAAATATCGCCACACGCATTTTCTACGATTATAAAAGACAATGTAATCTTAGCAGCGATATAGCAACGTAGAAATATGATTTCGTGATCAGATAGACGTTGCGAGCGTTCAGGATTGCTAACACTAATAACTTTTCTCCGGTGATGAAAACGCGTGAAACTTCGCGTCCTTTATACGGTACGCGCCAGTAATACCTTGAACTTGAGCACACGCATGAAATGCGCCAAATAAGAAATCTGGGCGATGTTCGAGGACACAAATGCTTAGAAAGCACCACTGTAGTCGAAGTAAACAAACACGACGGCACGGGCGTTTCTGCTGTCTTGAGAGTGCCGCCACGGCATCGCCGCACGAGTAGGTGGGTCTTCCCTTCTAGTACGTGCTGGGTTATCATAACGACACACGACGAAAATTCACAGTCAAGGATAGCGCTTTTACGCGGAACGATGAGCTTTCACCACGCCGTCCACGTCGATGATCAACACCGACGCCATGTGCGCGCAGATACGTGCGCTTCCGCGCATCCCGGGGAACGGGAAATTCACCCCCGCGGAGGAAGGCAAGGGGAAAACGTAGTCCCTTGTTTGTGAAACGATAATTGCAGTATCGCGTATTCTAAACTAGAACTATTTTACGTCTTGTGAAATTATCATGCAGAACATGTTTAAATAAACTGAAAATTGTTTCTTTAGCGAAACTTTACAAAGGCCGCCAAAATTTTCAAACATACGACAATTTCATTGGTCCTCGCAAGTACAGGAAAGAGTCCGCGCGTATTTTATTCCTGCGTGATTAATAGGCGGTTCTGCCTTTTAAAACTGAAGATACTCATTCACTGACACTTCCTTAAAGGGGCCCTGCAATCATATTTAAGCGTCTACCTTTTTTGCGGTTTCCACGTCCCTTGGGGTTCGGGCAAGCCAGCGGGCACGGAGAGAGTCACTAAATATCAGTGCGTCATATTTTAACCGGACGACGCAGAAACCTCCTCCACCGACGAGAGCGACCCGCGGTACCGAAAGCGCGCAAAATGTGACGTCTTAGGTCCTGGGCTTACTACTGGTCAGAGCCGCTAAAAGCTTTTTTTTTAGTCGAGATACAAAATATAAGTGTCGCGAACCGTTTCAAATATGTATGAAAGTAGTTTTTGTTCAGTATTTTAGATCAGAAAAGAAACAAATGCAGTTTATAAAGTACGGAAACAAGAAATGACCCGTCGACATACCCGCCACCAAGCAGCGGAAAAAGCGGCGCATATTAGAAAGGGCTAGTGGGATGAGGCGCCGATGAACGGCGAGCGTAGAAAGGTCCCGGAGCGTACAAAGGCCATTTGGCGGTATGGCAGCGCGAAGTGGCTCCCGTCCTGTACTGGTCTTTACCCCGTGTTTGCTGTCGTTTGTGGCCAATGAAGTGTTATGCCGAAATAGTCTTTAATCGCGCAGCAAATGCAATGCGAGTCGCCCTGGCCGCCCGCTTCATACAGCCTATCCAACACACGGTTTAGTGGCGCCCTCTCGAGCCGTCGACACGAAGTGCGGCAGCCGTGAGCGCTCGATGAGCTCACTATACCTCCTCTAGTTCACGGCCACTCAAGCCAGGACCTACGACGTCATGAAAGCGGTTATTTTTTGCTTGTTTTTGCAATTCTAATTTTCCTATAACTTTTAAAATAAAGCGAATTTTGCGAAAAGAAAGTTTCATTAAGTTACTACGTTCAGTGCGCTTAGGTTCGGTGCAAATTAAAAATCGGTCAAAACGCTGTTGCAGGACCCCTTTAATGCCATCGCACCAACAAGTAGCTTCTCCAAAAACCGCTTGAGTGTCCCTTTAAGTATTCCGGTTTCGACCGGATAATCCCTTTAAGAATTGAGAAGGAATAGTGTTCGATACTGAAACTTGACACAATAGTTTCGAAACATTGAACAATTCATAAATTCTGGGCACCAACTTACTCGCTGATTTTGTGCCCTTAAACTTTTTTGTTGTTTTTTGTACTACGGTCTCAAGCACATAATGTTAAATCTCTACCAACTCACCTTCATACTCATCATCACATCATTTTACTTTCCCGGGAAACTAGGTTTTTCCAATTTTCGTATTTTCGTCCACATCATGATTACTTCAGAACTTTTGTGTGCCGCGTTGAATTTGGAACTATCATCCTGAAATCTGTGAACAAAACATAACAACTTGTTTCGCGCCCGGCCTCTTTTTTCGTCTTTTTGTTTGTTGAAAAATTTTATGCCCGTCACTTTAAATCTTTACCAGCTCGCCTACATCATCCCTTTCTGTTTTTATAAAAGGTATGTCTTCTTCTTTTATTATTTTCTCGTTATCGCCTAGAATAATAAGTGAATAATCACCGACTCTTTTGCCAAGTTAAAATAGTGCACTTCAAATGTTTCAAGTGCAAGGACTGAGCTGTCATTTTTAACAGTGTCGATTTGCAATGTTTTGTCTAATTTTTCCTCGCATTAACCCTTTCATTTTTTTTACTTCGGGATATAGCCTTGCACAATACAAAAGCAGCTTAGAACTCTGAACATACACAGCACTTCCTTTAAGTCAATTTTATATCTTATTTTTATGTGGAATACAAACTAAACAAATAAAACACCATTTATAATTGAGTTCGGTTATCCACCAATATGAGACCCTTCCCCCTTGCTCTCCTCCCTTCCCATCATTGCACACATAAAAACCGTTTTCTATAAATATAAGAAAATTGAAGTTATCCATTCTTATTAAACGGTGGGGAACTGAAATTGTGCGGTTCGCATTATCGTGATACAAATGTTCAGTTAAAAACCATCGCTGTTTTGTACAGGTTTTCTTAAGCTCTTTTAATTAGTTTCCGGTGTTCTTTAGCGAACGTAGCCAAAATAATTGTGCTGATGCAGTTAGGTAAACCTAGTTTACTGTAAGATATATATTTGTGTCAAAACTGTGGTCATTGTTAATCTTTTCAATCAAACTTTTGTTTCGATCATATATAATGTTAGGGGGAGGGTCACATCGAAAACTATGCAACTTAGGGGGAATTTTTTTTTGGTGGTTTATACTAGAGTATTCTAAGAAAGTTCCAGGTCTTCATAGCTCGTCGTTCAGGATCTTCGTTGCGGACGTCGGCTTGCATCTGAAGATACGAGGAGCCGAGCATAATGAGTGAAAAGATTCATATTCTGTCACTTTTAAGCACGATTCTAGAGTATGCAAGGTCTGGATATTCTCTAACTAAATGTGGTCAAGGCTTGGCTTCAGGCGAATTCCTTGTTCATAAAGATAATGTTGGAGCTAACTGGTCACTTTAGCGCAAGGATCTCATCAGGTAATACCGTCACGAATATTAAACATGTAATGCCAGCCATCTTGAAATGCTGCCTCGGGATGAAGGGGTTGTGATAAAATACCTCGATTTCAGGCTGCTGTAAATCGTGAAGCGGATTAAAACACATTGCGATCTTTCTTGCTGACAGCGTATCATCAAGACCATTTCTACATACTATAATTAGTAGTTCATTGAGAGCATTAAAGAGATACTAAAATAAAAATGTAAAGATACATTTTACGTTCAGAAAAGTGTCTAACATGATCCAACGACGTCTGCTAATCATAATTGCACGTTTCTATTTTCAACGGATCCGGCATCTCCAACGCGTTCTTGGCGTCACCTTTACCTTCACGAGTAAAGCTACAGGAAAGCTGGCGTGGTTGTGAGCTTCGCCCCTGGTGGCGTCAAAGCGTTACACCCTGGCCGTTTGGGATGCCGCTCCCCATGTTTGTAGGAATTGTCGTCAAATGAACGACAACAAAGCCACATATTTTCTTAGCTTGTTGTTTTCGCGTATGTTATCAGAGGAAAACTTCCCTCTCCTTCCGTATTTTGACTTCCCTGTCGTTACTATGCCCCACAGAATTCAAGAGCAACGCAATCAATACATTAATAGAAATGCTTCCTTTTAACAGCGCTCCAGGAGAGGACCTCTTATCAGGAACGTTTCTGAGGTTTGTGAGGTAAAAAAAAGTTTTGTGTCGCCCATTTTCTTTAAACTATTTAAAACAAAGCCTTCACTCGGGAAATGTCTCACTCGATTGGAGTTTTGCTATTGTTAAACACGCCTTCGAATAGGGTGACTCATGAAATCAGTATAACTGTCGTCCCATTTATCTCACCAGTACAGCCTGCAAATTAATGGAACATTTTATTTGTGCTAACATGACATCACATATTAGTCAGCTCAGCTTCTTTTTTCTTAATCAACACGGTTTCAGAAAACAAATACTCTTGTAACACCCATCTCTTTTAATTTTCTATGATTTAAATATTAATACTCACGCAGGAGCACAGACGGAGATCATGTTAATTGCTTTCGCCAAGGCGTTTTATACGGTACCTAATGAACGATTAATTTTAAAGCTTTCTCCCTCAAAATTGACCACTCCATGGTAAATTTCATTTCAGCCTTTCTCACCAAAAGAATTCAATCTGTAAATATTAACAATAGAGCTCAGTCTGTAAATATTAACAATACGCCTGTCGGGTACATCTGATTTCTGGAGTACCCCAGGAGAGCGTGCTCGGACCACAACTCTTCTTGATATATGCGAACGACCTGACATCAAACATTCAATTAACCACTAGAAGCTTTGCTGATGATTGTGCGCTAGCGGAAAATTTCTACTCCTGCAGATCATTCTTATAAGGTATCAGAAAAGGCAATGTGTAAGCATATTTACTTTAATTTTATACCTTCTTCGTCTAAACCAACGCGGTTTCTGTCAAGGGCGCTCAGTGGAAACTAACCTTGCATCATTCTTAGAACACACCTTACTTAGGGTCACTTGCCGTGGACAAGTTTGCACCATTTATTTCGATTGCACTAACGCGTTTGTTCCTGTAGATTATAAGTTGTTACTTGCTGTGATGGTGAGGTACGGTTGGTGTGTTTATGGTGCCAATAAAAGTGTGGACGACACAGGATGCGTTAGGGAATTTTTCACTATTGCAATATAAATAGAACATAACTCGATATTTACACCCGGGCTATTTCAAGGAATGTAATTTTGAGAGTCGTCTTTCTCACAGCTATGTCCTGGTCACATTGAGGGTTGGCGTCATCGGTCTTCTATGGCGATTGACTAGATCGCCGAAGGAGAATGGTGGACGGCTACTGGTTTATGGGCTCGGAGATAGTTGTTGGGAGCCTGGACCGTCTGGATGCCGGGGATGTTGATGTGCCCGGTAGCTGGAGCTGTCCTCCGCGCCTCGCGCAGTCCAGTTGGCCTCAGTCAGGTTGGCGCCTTGACCACGAAAGATGGCGGGAACAGAGTTGGACCTCTGTCGCCTGGTCACGTCGACGGAGGTCCGCCCAGCTGCTCGCAGCCTGGCCTTCCGAGTCCGAGCCCTGCTCGCGCCCTTCTCAAGCCCTTCCTTAAGACCGCGACATTTCTCGCGCATCCTCGTCTCACGCGCTCTTCCTTTCTTGTATAGCGTTCCTGCTTCTCTTTCTTTATTTCCGGAATGACCATGACACTTGCCAAATTATCAGCGTTAAGTTATATTGGTGGAAGACCAAACAGAGTGCTTTATCAAGGGTGTTTTTTAACCTCGTACGTTCTAACTACTAGAGTGCCTCCGGAGTCTCATCTTGGGCCGCTGTTATTCAATATTTTTTTCAATGACCTGGCAGATAGTGTTCAGCATTCATAGGTGCTACTGTTTGCAAATTATGTAAATTTATCGCGAAGTTCAAGCAACTACTGACTTCCAAATGATGCAAGACGTTGTTCAAGTAGTTCTAAATTGGTGCTTGAAAAATAATTTGGTACTTAAACCCCATTAGGACCAGGGCTGTTTCGTATAGGCGTCAGATAAGCTGCATTGCATACCCGTATGCCATGTTAGGTTCAGCTACCGCGAGGTCGGATACTATTCGTGACCTGGGAGTTCTGTTTGATTCCTGCCTTTCGTTTACTGAGCACGTTTCGAAGATCGTAAATGACTCTTATCAGTTGATATGCGTTATTTCCCGAATGACGTTTAATTTTCGTACTTACGCTAGCAATATTAATCTATTTCGTGCCCTTGTTTCGTCCCAACTGAAGTTTTGTTCAGTCGTATCGAGCACCATTCGAATGACAATCATGTAGTTTAGAAAAAGTGCAGCTCTTCTCAGAGCAACGTAGACATGTTGTGAAAAGAAAATTCCTTTTGTTTTGACCACATAAACCCCCTTCTTCGCTATGCAATGTTCTTTCTTATTTACAGCGGTTCACATTGGGCGTGTTAACGGGCCGTTATTGCTGTGTGCGTAGCTGTCTAGCGTAATTCCAACCTAACAATGTTTTTCTGCCATTAACATGTTTCTGACGGACGTTAGTTATCCTTCCCAGTGCTTGAGTTATTAGGCTTATCTACAAAAAAAAATATAAAGCAACGTAAAGGTGGAGCTCGCGAACCCTCAACTTTGAAAACTTGAGACGTTCAAACAAGAAAAATTGACGAAAATGGTAGATGTCTTTTCTCTAGAATGAGGGGTATTTAAGAGAGGAACTCAAACTAAGAATAATAGTTTTTTCGGGATAAAAGTACTGATGATAATTAGCAATCTTAATAGAATGATTATATTTTTGCAGTATTTGTGCAAGTTAGTCTACACATTAAACTCGGAATTATCTAGTCTGTTATCAAAAAGGTCATGACAGATGTTGGGGCATATTTTTTAGGTTGCAGAAACCGTAAAATTAGGCAACGCTATGAGTACCTGATGCTAAAAAATATAAAGCACACATACCAAACAAACGAATTAATTTTTCAAGAAAGATGGTCATCCGTCCTGAATGTGCGTTTTATTTTTTTACTGCGTTAGTTATCGTTAAACCAACACGTCCCTCAGTTCCCATTGCTATGACTACACGTGCTAATTCCAAGAATCCGACGCAGGTGTGGTTCCACGACATTATACGGTGTTTATTTCCGCTTCACTGACGTGAAACGTTGATATAGGCTTATGTTCTATCGTGAGCTCAATTAGTGCTTCACAAAAGTGATAAGCCAGGATCAATGAATGACGGCCATGTCGACGGATACGGTATGTTCAAACTGCGCAAGCGCATGAGCGTCCGCCTTACATATGCACTGTTCTTAATGTGAGGTCATGAGTTTACGACCTCACATTTCAGACGCGACACATTTCAGACGAAGTGAATACCGCGTTTTGTTTGAACATGGTTAAAATTGCGCACAAATAGAAAGGAACAGTTCAATCATTACCAACTCGCCCAACTAACCACTTTACTACCACGTTTTGCTTTCCGCCAGCTCTGCATGATGACCAATTTACCTCGTTTCTTCATACTTCGACGTTTCGGCAGTGGCACTGCCTTCTTCGGGACGAAGGAGGCAGCGCCGCTGCCGAAACATCGACGCCTGCCCGCTAAGCCCCCTTTTCCATTTTTCCACTAATCTCTCGAATTAATTTCTCGCGTGTAAGCTTGTTTTATTATATTATATATTTATTTACGTACGTTTAAAGTTCTTCGTTTATCTCGAATTTTAGTGCATATAATATTTGTTATATATATACTTTCAGTGTTTTTACGTGGTGATCTCACCTACTTTGTGCTTTATTTAAGCGCCGAAGGACCGGGACAAAATGAAAGAGGTAACGACAACACGGAGCGCACTCGCAACTGAAAGTTTATTAGAAACACACTGACTTAACCCTTAATTTCCCAATTTTTCACTTTGGAATTAAAAATGTTTTTTCTGCTATATTTTTTTCTACTCTATTGAATTCTTTATTTCTTTCGAATCAACCGAAAGGGGAACAGAGACTAAAGGCAGAAAATGCCTGACGAAGGTCTTTGTCCCCTTTGCAGTTCGTACATACGGTACACAGTTTACGATACACTCGTGCAGCTGTAAACATCAGCGATACAAATAATGTCATTGCTTTATAACACATCATCAAGAGAGGATCGCAACGAGTGACATAGATTATGAAAGAAACTTTTTCACAAGTTCAGAGACAAAAACCATCAATTGGTACATGTATAAAAATGGCTATAAAACAGTGTCACTGCCCACCAAGAGTGTCCTCAGCTCTTTCTTAAATTTAGAAAAGGAGGTATTAAAATCCACGAAGGTCCCAATTGAATTTAACAATTTGGTCCCCTGATAATCTTTAGTTTGCTTTCAGTAATTTGTTC